>VWYI01019178.1:0-14314 GCA_013399455.1 Anthoscopus minutus
AGAAGCAAATCTTATGTCTTAATTACTCACAGAGAAATAGATCTTCCAGTGTCAGAGTAAATATAATATTTAATAAGTACTAAAATTTTCTGGCTTTTGCTTTACCTGTAATGATAAGGCAACTGGCTTCCTACAGCAACAAGACTGTGGCTTTTTCACTACAGATAAAGCAACAACATCACACGACAACACAGCTTTCTGTTAATTGTAGTGGGCCACTTTCAAACTTTTTATATTGTTGGGGGAGCCAGCTGAGCCAGTGATACCCCCTGGTCTTTAAGCAATGTAAGCACCAAGCCAGGAAGCTGCTGCAGCTAGCAGTACAAAAACCTTAGGAGATATGAACAGTGTAGAAGAAGCCCTGTAAAAATTCCAGTTACTTTCTGATTTCCCTCATGTTATCTTGTTGAATTCCTGGCCTTGTTGCAGAGAAAGCCAGTTCATCCATCTCCATATATAAGACAAGCACAGTTGTGTTTGCAGCATTGTTATCAAAGAGTAATGCATGGATAAAGCAAACAAACAAACCCTAATCTTAAGCTATTTTAACTGCAGCTTTAGAGCTAGAAAACCTGCATATTACCTCTTGTTATGCATGACAGCTAATGGGACTAATAATATATTTGAAGCATATTCTTAAAACTATGTGATATACCAAGCTTCTTTTTGCAAATGAGTGGGTCCATATCCCTTCTCCAATGGTTCTGTTGTGACCAAGTTGAAGAAGATTTAAATATGGCAAAATCCTGCTCCATATTCTGACATGAAAGGAAAATAGTGAGGAGACTTTGAGAAAACAGAAAAATTACTTGTAATGAAGTGTCTGCATAGAGTAGCCTAAGAGATAAACAGGGCAACAGCCTTTAAAGTAATTTCACAGAAATACAGCCACACATTTTCCATTATCTTTCTCTAGAATAAAATAATTCTGAAGCATAGAACAGGAATTCAGATTACTAATTTTTCTCATAACCAATGGATATAATTTCCTCTTGGAACTTTATTTAATAGCATCTCAGTTGCCTTTCAAAACAAAAAAAATAATGAAAACTGAGGAATTCATTTATTTGCTGTATTTTTCTGTTTGTTGTGTGGTAACACCCGCCTGTTTGCCTCTTACTATAGATTTTGACCTTTAACACACAAAAATCTGCAATCTGCCCCTCTGCATCAGACTCTGTACAGAAGTCCTGTAAGCAGACCACCCCTTCACAGGTAAGGAAAGCCATTAAACCCTGTGAATTTTCACAGTGGATAAGCCTGGATTAATCTGACCCAGGTGTTTGTCTATTACTGTGCATGGGAACACTTGCAGTGTCCCCTAGCTCTTTCTCCTGCGGTGGTCCAGCCTCAGTACTCTCTGGACTCTAATCTAAACCATGTAAGAGTCCCAGCTGGCGCAGGACTTTGTAGACAGACTCTTGTTATGCTGTTTGTGTCACTTTGATGTATTCTTTTGCTTTACATATGAATACTTGTAGAAGTAGGAGGAAAACATGGAGAGCCATGTGCTGGAGTTAAGTTACAAATGTCAGTCTCTTATTCATTTTTACAAAAACGAGTCCTTGATTTTATGCTGCACATGCAAAGGGAAGTATCATTATGAGCAATGCAAAAATTAAGAGATAAATCTGTCCTCATTTGCACCTCTGCAACACTTGTTGAAGTGAGACTGTTTGAGCAGAAGTAAGAGAGGTCTGAATCTCTCCCATTAGTATTTATTTGCATGTAGGACATTTAGTTTAATTTATACTTTATTTTAACACCAAGCCATTAAATGAGCATGAATGTCTAAGTAATTGGATGCTAAGTCAATATGTATATGGATGTGAGAAGGCCAAGATGCCAATAATATAAAATGAGGTATTTTATTTTAAACATACCATTTTTTTCTCACTTTACTAAGCTGAAATAGAGAATAACTTTTGCTAATTAATGCTAAACTTTGTTAATTTAATTAATGAATAAAAATATGAATTGCCCCACATACCCCAAACCTGTACAACTGAAAGCTTTTCTAAAATTAATCATTGCTAAAATATAGTATATGGCTAAAAGGTGTTCTTACATATCTGGCCCACATGAGACACAATTATATATTGGCAAGATTGGAAATAATGTGCATAGAAAAAATTTTCATAAGGGTAAGATGAATCTACAAGGTCTGATCATCCTCTCACAGCACTACAGATTGGCAGCTAATAGAATTAGGCTTGTTTTAAACATGTATAACTGAATTGGGCCTTGGATAATCAGAAAGCTGGCATATCACAGACCAATTTTTTCTTTATGAATAACCCTGTGAAAATCCAGGGACACATCTGGAAACTCATATTGTGAGTAAGATGAGAATCAGGCCATGTCTGAAAATTGTAATCAGACATAAACCAAAAGAAAAGACAATATTTCGAATTGACGAAGCTGAGCTTGGTACATCTGTCAGATGCATAACAAAAAGACTGCTTATATCCCTTGGCACAGTAATGTATAATAACTCTCTAGTCATACTTGTCTTAAGACTGTTTATGAAGATGTAATACATGTCATCAAGACTCACAGCTAAATTTGAGACCACGCTAACATTAATATTAATGGTAAGGAGAAGAATTACTCAAAACCACAAAGAGAGCTACCTCAGTTATCACAGACTCAACCCGAGGCTATCAGAACAGCAAAACTTAACCACTGATACTTAAACACAAAGCTAGTAATCAAGCAATCAGTAACATTGCACATAGACCAATCAATGATGAAAGCATTAATTGCCTCTAGACTGTTATGTCTTTAGTCATCAAATTCAAATGTATAAAATTGTTTATAAACAATGGAGATGTTGAACGCAAATGGATTTCAGGTACTGCACAGATCAGCCTCTGACTGCAAAGATTGGTTCAATCTCATTTTGAAGCTGTTCTGAGGAGCCATTTTTTCATAAAATGTTTAAGGAAATTAATGTTTTTATTTATATATTCTCGATTTTCTTATAATTCAATCTATTACAAAGGAAAAAACAATCTTTTCTACCTGATCTGAAATGCTAGTACCCAAAGAGATTTGTATTCCAAATTTATACCATCCCTTAAGTGAGATGCCTCATCCTGCCTTGAAGATAAGATTCCAGGCATTGCTCAGATACTTGGGTATAATTTATTGTAGCCACACAAAAGTCAGATCTAAATCCTTTTGGATCATGATGCCACAAAACAGCAGTTCAAAGTTCAAAGAGGGAGGCCGACAGATGCAATTAAGTTATCACTGTTGGGATAACTGTAACCCTTCCTGTGCTTTTAGAGCTTCTGGGATCCTGAAGATTATGAAATGTTAAAAAAAATATATATGTAAAAAGGAGCATTCTCCTCAACCCTACCTACATTTTCATTGCATAAATCACAGCAGTTGGAATAAAATACATCCAGTGAATGACTTCCTGCCACTAAGGAAAAAAATCCAAAATCTTGTTTCCTGATGACTACAAACTTCTCTTGACAAACCTCCACTGCCAAATGTGGTTTCCATTTACTGTTTTGGGATTTATTTGTCTATGCCAAAGTTCAGGTGTGCCAGCTCTTTGTAATAAGCCATTTGGATGAAAGCTTGGCTAGCTCAAAGGATTCTGATGTATTTTATTGCTGCCTTTTAAGATTATTGTTCAGAAATACCAACTCTAATTTTGAAATCAATTAGCCATGCAGTCTGATGAGGTGTTGGCCCAGCTCAGGTTCACACCCGCTGTCCGCAGATTATTGTTAAGTTGAGTCAGGTCCTTAGAGCTGCTCTGTGCTGCCGGCATCTGGTGTACACATGTTTGATGTCCTCACAAAATGACGCTGATGGCTTAAATGGCAAGGCTCTAATGAAGAAAGCCTAGCAAGTTTGCTGCTGTTTGCCAGCAAAACATGACTTTTACAGGGCAGCGTAAAAGTCTTTTTTCCCCTTGTTTAACTCTTCAATGTCAAAAGGATATAAATCATCCCTGGAGAGTGGAGATTCAACAAAGGTGACAAGAATGGGACCTGAGGGTCCACATTAGGCATGCAGAAGGAAAATCCCTCTGGGATCTTCCACCTTCCTGGCACCTGCATGGTCTGTACCATGCCACAAAGAGCTACCTCCAGAGGGAAGGATGTCTGCCTGCGCTGGCCAATGAGTTCCATGGAAGGAAAAATGCGGCACAGCTGAAAAAAGAGGCACCCAAGCTTCTCCAGGGAAAGGGAAGTGAATCAAGGAATATTAGAATGTCTTGGGTTGGAACAGACCTTGAAGATCATGTAGGTCCATCCCTTCTGCCATGGGCAGAGGTGGCTTGCACCAGTCCAGGTGGCTGAAACCATCCAAAATGTTTTACATTGGTTATGCCATGATAAAATGTCTCGTGATGATCCAAAAGAATGGATAAAGGTATAGGCTTATTTTCCCTTATTTTCCATTATATCGTTGCAGCCTAGGAAGTTTTTCTGTAGTTTCTCCAGTTTCATGCACAAGGTCTAAGAATACAACCTCAGAAGCAGAAATACAAACTAAAAACACCCAACAAAAATAAAACTCATCAGAATGTGTTCTTTAACACATATAAGAGAATTAAGTACTTATTCTCTGAGATTTACTTCATCAAATTCACCTGAGAGAGCTGAATAACAGCAATATGAACCATACTGTACAAAGAGCTATAGAAGTGATGTGTGATGAGTTATTTGTGATCATTATTATGCTGGTCTATCTTGAATGATAGATGCTAAACTGTCAGTCTAATCATCTCAAAGGAATTTACAGGTATTACATCATGGCTTCAGAGCTGGAACTCTTTATTAAAATAAGACTTCTCTTCAAACTGCAACATTTTGGAGAATATTAAGTACATGCAGACTGAATTTTATCTGCCTTTCTTTATTTTTTAAAACCAAAAGCATTTTGGTTTTTTCTTACATTAACTATTATGTTCATGTGGTTATTTAGAACCATTATCCTCTATCCTAAATGGAACCAAAAGTTCCATACAAACAATTAATCTAACTCAGAACAATCAGATATGAAAATTCTAGTTCTTATCTGGATAACCAAATGGACATGGCAGCAATATAATAATTCTCAATAGTTATGCTGAAGGAAAAATTATTGACTCGAGTCCAGGTGTGCCTGTACAGAGTATGAGTATTCAATACATGAATTAAGTTCTTTCCATCTGCAATGCATAAGAATGCTAAAAGGAATGTATGTGACAAGAAGAAAATGGAGAAAAGGAAGGAAGCCCAGAAGAGTAAGAAGGAGAGCTGGTCTGGAGGACAGTTTAGGGAGATGAGATAATAATCAATAATAACTAAGGAGAATTTTCCTTTCCTTAAATCCTTGAAAATTAAGCATTACAAAATTGTCATGGATACAATGGTTTGTAAAGCCCAGTATCTCACCCTCAACAGTGGTCATGTAGGGAAATAAAAAACAAGTACAGAACAATCTGATACAATCTCTCCACTTTTAGCAGTCAGGAGGAGTTTCCCACAAGTTTAAAGTCACTGATGGATCCATCTTCCAGGAATTAGTTTAGTACTATTTGATTCCAAGCACTTTTGTATTTTACTTGACATTAGCACTCTGTGGCTAATAACTCTGCACCACAGTACTCTATAACCACCATTTAGTTATGTGGGGAGAGAAAAAAGGCCTTCTCTTGGCACTGTTTCTATGTGCTGAGTTCTTGTGTGAACAAAAAGTAAATAAAGATCTTAAATTCACCTCTTCCATATACATCTTGATTTTGTAATACCTCCTCTAGAGCCTATATGGTCCATAGACCATTGTCCTTTAGGTGGCTGCTCTTGCAGTCGTTGTTCCATACTTTTAACCCACCCTTATCAGTCTTTTTATCTGGTTCTGTTTTATAATTGTGGCAATGCAATGAACAGACTCTGTATACCAGATTCCTTTTTAACATGGATCTCAATATTCTGGAAACCAGAGCCTGCAGATCAAAAGCTTGAAAAAATCTTGCCTCCAGACTAGCCAGATCTGGCACTGCTCCGTACACCGTAAACAAATAGCTTTTCTTTAACATCCTGGAAGGTATATTAAGGGAAGTTCTGTTATCTAAAATCTCATAAATTTATAGATGACTGATGGGAAATGCGAAGTTTTGCCAAAATGCCACTTCTTTTAAATAATTAAATAACTTTCATTTTCTTGGAGCTAAAAAGAAAGGTGTATAAATGGAAGCAGTTTGGCTGATCCTGAGTCAACAGTGGAATAGTTTAATCAGTTTCTGCTGGTTCTATCAAAAATTGACCTTTTTAATTAAGTTTATTAAGAGGCTTTGATATTTTATTATGAATATATCCTATTTGACAGTAAATCCATTTATCTTTCTGTTAGGCAGGCATATGATAGATAACACCTATCTGCCTATTACTGGAAGACCTATTAATGCCTTGCAATAATATTAATGCCAGCAGTACAGGCCAAATTGCTCTGGTTGAAGCTGTTTAACTTAATAGGTATTAGCCAATTACATGAGGCTTGAGGGTAAATGTTGGTAAAATTAAAGAAACCCATTATGGTATCTCCTTAGAAGCATTTTTATACAGTTTGACATCTGAAAACAATACTTAGTCTCCAACACGTATCAGGGAGGTGACCACCTCGCTGCCTCTGCCATGAGTTGTTTGGATCATTAATGTTTGGAGCTTGGACTGAGCTTTAAAATATAGGATGCACTGGGAAGATACTGGTGTATAATAATTGTGGGACTAAATATTTATGTGATTCAATACATTCCAGTGAGGGGAAAAATAAAATTCTTGCCATAGGAAGATTCTTTTTATTAATTAAAATAGTTCTGTTATATTGAGTGACTAAGTTTACTGTCTCCACATTGCACAGCAGCACTGATCATGCCGTTAAGAAAGACAGAAGCTGTGAGCCTTGCCTGTCTATTAGTGGTTGATATTTGAATGGAGATATACTGGGGAGATGAAAGATAATCTCTTAAATTGTTCATCTCACTCTTAGTGCTTATCCAGTTTCTGGATTGCCTGCAAATTAAACATAACAAAGTAAGTAAGAAGACTAGAGTTACTCTTTCACCAGACCCTTGTTAATTCTGCTAGTCTGTAAAATGGAGTCTGCCATTTAGGCCAGGTCTCAGGGCAATCCTACACTTGGCCATACAATTCTTGTATTCTTGGTGGGTGGGGGGGAAACGACATTTCTTCTGAGAATTCTGCTACAATGGGCTGTTGCTTCCTTTGTTTCTACCAGGCTGTTTTGTCTACCTTCTTATTGATTTCTTACTTTTATCTGTGGTGTCTCAGGCACTACATACCCAGGTTGAATTTCTGAGCTTGTTGCATCACCACCAATTTTTTTCATGAGAAAAATAATATTTTCAGTCAGAATATGACTTTATTGATTTAGGGCTTGTTTTGGTTTTTTGGGGGTTTTTGAGGGTTTTTTTGGTTGTTTTTTTGTCGGTCAGTCGGCTGGTTGGTTGGTTGGTTTTTGGGGGTTCTTTTTTGAAACACTGAATGAACCAAGCTACACAGACACCATCAGCATGCATCATTATTCTTCCTTAAATGTTCTCATTTCTCTGTCTCATAACAGCTACTGCCATTGTCATTACTGCACACAATGAGTAACACAGTAGAGATAGTAAATGGTTTAATCTGCAAACCATTACCTTTCTTGAATTCTAGAACTGCTTTATAAAGAATTAATTGGACTTCAGCAGAATTCCACCTGACTTTGGCTAGTTCGTGCAACTCTTCAAGACTTGTGTGGCCCAAGAGACAGGTTACTTCTATCTGAATAGAATAATGAGATAAATACCAGACAGTAAGCATTAAAAGGAGAAAAGTGTATGAAAACTAAAATTTATTTAAGGCACACCTTATATAAGCTTGACCTTGCTCACATTGTAATCATTTCCAATCCTTCAGTGACGTCAGCCTACACAAATCTGAGCCTCATAAAAATAGGAAACGTGAAGGTTATGTGGCAATACACTGACAAGTTTTAATACCACCTCTTTCATAGCAAATGGCCAGCATAGGTGCAGAACTGCCTGCTAGTGGTGTGTACTTACAGAACTGGGGGAAAGAAAAGGCAAAACTCAACAGGTATAGAACAGAGGTCACGACACACACATTGAGAAGTCATGACCTTCAATATTAAGGCAACAATTCTGTCCTTAGCTCTCTAAACGTTATGAAAACAGCAGCTAGACTGAGGGACACTGTCACCATAAATTGAGAAGTCAGAGAGTTCTGTTGCTTTGCTCCAACCGTAATGTTACGCAAATGCTGTTCTGTTGTGCCTTTAATACAATAACGGACTAATTCCTCAGAAATCAAGGGTATAAGTCATGTAAATGAAAACTTGTAAATTATGTCAGTAATCCATAACTCATACAGCTGATTTGCAAACCAGAGCCTTATGGTTCAGAAAGAAGTAATTGCTTTATTAACTCCCATTTATCAGTATAAAACTGGCTAATTTAGCTGACTGACTGATTTATATATTGATACTTTAAATTTAGCTCAACATCCTAATTTAATAAGGAGATCACATATGGATGTTTAAGAATATATTACTTTCTTGTTGCTTGATACTCTAAGCATGCCCTTATTAAGACAGATTATCTCCTTTCCCTTGTTCTTTTAAGAGAAGGACAAAACAAATTATATATGTCATTTATTCTATCTGACAGAAAGGCCATGTTTCCATACAACCCCCGCTCTAGTAATATATTGAATGCATGACTAACCACATCATTCATTCTCTTTTTAACATCCATGACGTCATAATCTTTTGCAACAGTAAGGGTATATTCCTGCCTGCAAACCTTTGGAAATCACCACAGGGAGTCAGACTACCGAAGCACAGTCAAGCAATAAATCTACCAGCTATACTTGAAACAAAAAAGTTGGAAAGAAAAGCTAATATGTATTTATACACCTCTCATTCTCCAATAAGTGAGGTCTTGTGTACATTTAGCTGATCCTAAATTACATGTTAAGAACTCAAGGGTACTCAGTAACTACCTTTAAATCATAAAATGGAGGCAGGGCTGTATTACTTACTTTAAGTAAAATTATTGATATTGCCAACTATGATAATATGCTTTTCAGGGAGAGGCATGGGTTAGGAGCCTAATGAGCACAGCTTTTAGGTATTCGTATTAAATAACTTGCAGCTGTAACAATCATAAGTTATAATCCTTGTAAGCAAGGTTGCAGAAAGTATATGATGTACAGCCCTGACTACAATATACATGCCAGAAGTAGAAGTGTGAGCATTCAGTATGATTAACTTTCAGCATTAACACACCTATGAAATGTGGCACTATTAGGATAAAGCTGTGTGTGGATCAAGGTAGTTAGCTCTGAGCCAGCTTTCATTCATATAATTTGTTCAGATTCTATTGATAACAAATCAAAGAGCTGCCCAGCCAAATGCACATTTCAATATTCATATGTAGTCTGAAAACTTCAGTACTATGTGGGATTTTGATCACAGAATCAGCTAAGCTCCAAATAATAGGTCTAATATCAGATAAAAATTTGGGCTAAATTATGCCTTGAAATGTTCCTTTTATATCTCATGCTATCATTTAACAAGCATTTTATTTTCCAGAACACATTTTAAAAATTGTGGATATTGGTTAGAAAATCAAAACATTTTTATTTTGGCTCTTTATTCTAGTGATTTGAGCTGAAGATTCTTACGGACTTCAACCCTTAATAGCAGATGATTAGAGCAATGTGAAAATTCACTTCCTGAAGTCCAGCCAAGTTCTAAAAGGAATGTTTGTTTTGGAGCCTACATTTTTTTAGCATAAGACAGAGTATGTGGTCTTGCTACTTAGAAATTACCAGAGTGCTGTTTTGCAATACAGAAAATGTACCCCAATGCCCACACATCACAGGCTTGTCTCCGTGGTGATTCTAGTTCCACATATTTGGACTTAATGTGCTTCACCTCTGTTGAAACTGGAGTTAAGCAGTATAATTCTATCCAAGAATTAAGTCTTCCTTCTTTGTGGTTTCATGGCTATAGAGATATTCAATCAAGATGAGGGAAAAGAAATTTCAGTTAAAATACTGAAAGTGAAAATTGCTGGCGTTTAAAGTCCATGAGTGCTCCTCCATCTTTTCAATCTCACAATGCTAAAATCATATAATGCAGCTAAATTCATTATCTATTATATTACATTACTCTTCCCCTTTCACTCTCCCCATTTTATACAGTATTTATTCTTCTTAGCCATATGGTACACACACAGCTCCTTTAACATATGCTGGGCAACCTTGTTCGGGGAATGTGAAAAATAAATGTCTGATTAGAACCAGAAAGCCACTAATGAAACAAAATGGTCATTATTCCATAGAAAATAATCACTGAAATGACATCCTAATATGCTTCTTGAAGGGTATTTCCTCAGTAGCAATAGGCTGATTGCTGAGATAGATGGGTAATTGAGAAAGCTGAAAAATGTTCAAAAAATTTAATGGTCAAGAAAAATGATGAAATTTTGGGTTTGCTCTGAAGACAACAGGAAATGTTTGAGAGGAGGCTATAGTTTATCAGAAATACATTTTCTTTCTGTTTGTAGCAATTTTTGTTTTCTCCATGAGCAAATATACAGGGAAAGTAGAGTGCCGTTCAACCAGAGGAAAGTCTGCAACAGTACTGTCCTCAGATGATACTGAAGACTTACAAGGAAAATAATAGTTCTGTCTGATCCCATCTCATCAGAAAAATGTCTTGCTCACATTCAAGTGTTTTTCAATTCAAAGCTGGTTCTTCAATCTTCCAGCACTATGCAATGGACTCATCTTGTATCTATCAGGAGTGAACTGCTGCCAGCAGCTGAAAGGTTTGTGGTTTTAGTGAGTGCCTTCAATGTAGCCCATCATGTATTCACTCTCCAGAGTGGTGAACGTTTTCTTCCCTTCTCTAAAAAAATTGTTTAAGGTCAAAACAAAACAATTTGTGTCAAATCTGATTTTCTATATTGCAGTTTACAGTAAATAATTTTTGAAAAAACATATATTTTAAATTTAAATCCCCAAAGATTGGTATGAAGTTGAAAAGGAAACTCTAACTTTTCTTTTCACTAAAAAATTCTTTTTTCAAAACCAACACATTTTAGCAGATTTTTTTAAAGGAAATAAATATCTCTGAAAGGTGTCTTCTTTTAAAAAGCTAGACAATCCTGTTAATAATAAGCAGATACTGACAAATTATGAAATTTATTCATGCCGCTATTATTTTAAAACACATGGGGTTTTCCTCCATTCTTGTTTAAAGTCAGTCCAAAAAATTGACCCGTGAAAACTTTCTAATTGTTTAATCATTCTGTTTAATTAACAGGACACAGTATTACTACAATTAGTAGCAAATCTGTCCAGGGGACTTCCAAACGTTTTTGACTGTGTGTGCTCAACAGATTTTTCAGTTTACTGTATCTTTGTTTGAAAGCAATTCTTAAAAATTAATGTGATAACAGTTGGGGGGACCTGGACAAACCTGAGGATCACAAAATATTCTGAGTTGGAAGGGACTTACAAGGATCAGAGTCCAGATCTCAAGTGATCCTAAGTTTGATCCCTATGGGGATCAAATTCACCACCTTGGCATTAATTAGCACCATGCTCCAATAAAAGCTGAGCTCATCTCAGGGGGAAGCTCAATGCAAGCTTCAACGAAGCCAGGTGCAAGGTGATGCACCTGGGTTGGGGCAACCCCTGGTATCAACATAGGCTGAGGGGTGAAGGGATTGCGGCCAACCCTGCCCAGAAGGACTTGGAGGATGTCAAGAAGGCTGGTGGATGGACATGACCTGACCATGGGCACGGGCAGCCCAGAAACACAACTCTGTTTTGGGCTGCATCCAGAGAAACGTGGGCAGCAGGGCCAGGGAGGGGATTCTGCCCCTCTGCTCCAATCTCATGAGACCCCACCTGAAGGTGAGGGTCCATCCAGCTCTCTGGGATCCAGCATTAGAAGAATGTGGGCCTATTGGAGCAAATCCAGGGGTCACAAAAATAATTAAAGGAGCACCTCTCCTCTGAAGGCAGCTTAAGAGAATAAAGACTTCCTAGTCTGGAGAACAGAAGGCTCCAGGGGGACCTTATTATGGCTTTTCAGTAATTAAAAAACTTTTAGCAAGGTCTGATGAAATAGGACAGAGGATAATGGTTTTAAATTAAAAGAAGAGAGTAGGTTCAGACAAAAAAAGTGGAACTAATTTTTAACAGTGAGAGCGATTAAACACTGGAACACATTGTCCAGAGAGGTCATGGATGCTACATCCCTGCAAACATTCAAGGTCAGGTTGGATGGGGCTCTGAGCAGCCTGATCTGGTTGAAAATGTCCCTGCTTACTGCAGGAGGATTGGATTAGAAGATCTTGAAATGTGTCTTTCAACCCAAATTATCCTATGATTCCACGAATAACAGCTCTTGGACAAATGAAAACATTGCTATATTAAGCAAAGCTCAGGTGGTTATTTTAATTTGATTTACAATGTTTTTGTAGATTACTCTATGCTTCTAAATTTATTTTAAATAGGGAGATATACTTTCTTTCCAGTTTTGCTGAATTCAAAATAGAAGGCAATTTGGTAAAAAAATCTCTTCTCAGAGGAGAGATTTTTATGCTGAAGTTTTGTTCAGACAGATACTGCTTCAGACTATACTGCAAACTTCAGAAAGTGTGAAGCAGCCATTTCTGTTAAGTCCATGATCCCATATGCTCTCATTATTTCTACAACCAAACAGCATCCTATCCTTTCAAGGATGCCTGCATTAATTCTCAGTGCAGAAGCAGGACCACATTTTCTCTTTCAATCCACATCCTGATTCATATTCCATTGAAATTAAACAAAGATGTCATTGGCTTCAGTGAGCTTTGGACGAGTCTTCAAAGGCATTTTAAACATAGGAATCCTATATATACCAATTGGTTTACTGCATGAAAAACTGTACCTACTTAACTTGCAGAACTAAAGACATACATATGTTGTAGAAAAACAGCCCAGGAGAAAAGAAAATCACAACATTAAAATATTTGCTAGAGAAACTTCAAGCACATGCGGAGAAGAAAGAGGATCCATTTGTTTAGGACTGCCTTAGGACTTAGAAGACAAAAATTCAAGACTTTGCAATATTGGAGTCTTCCCATGTGATCATAAGCTATCTGCTTCTGTCCTTCTGTAGGAAAGAACAGTACTTCTGTATTTACAAACCAAATGGATAAGTATTTTTTAAAACTGTGGCATGTTCTAATGCTGTGCTACAAGAAGTACTTAGGGTGGGACCCAAACACAAGCAAAGAAGGTCTCTGCTTACATTGGTCAGCTGGTACCTATCTACATCATCTTCTGGTACCAAAACAATCACAGTCCTACAGTCTGCTTTGTCCATGCCAAAGCTCTGGAAGCTTCAGGGATCAGAAAACAATTGTGGTGNCCCATGCCAAAGCTCTGGAAGCCTCGTGTGGTTCTAGCTTCAGGGATCAGAAAACAATTGTGGTGAGGAAAAGGGGATCTTCCCATCTCTTCTGAGAAGCAATGGGACTGGCAGCAGCTGTAAGACCTAATGCCAGTTCTCTTCTCATCTGTCCTTGGTATTTGTCCTGAACATTCATTGCTGGTCTGAGACAGGAGCATCACTGAGTTTCTTTAGCCAGGACACTCCCTCATCTGAGTGGTGATAAACTGGAAATCCCTCAAGTTTAGGGAGGAATTAAATGTAGAAGAACATTCTACCCACTAAGCAATAATAAAAAATATACACCAACACAACTATATATGCCAGCACTACATCTACTTTGAAAAAAAAATTACTTTGGCTGAATGCAGTATAACTGGTATGAGTTAAATACATTCAAAAGATACTTACTTCATCAAGCTCCCCAGAGATTTCAGTCACAGGGTGTGCTGGTTTGACCATTGTTGGTATTGGGGAGGAAGGAAGGAAAGACATCTGCGGAGATGGTTCTCCTGAGAGAGACTCTTGGGAGTTTCAGAGGGAGCCAGTGTCTGTCCAGTTCTGAGAACTGACAGCTTTGTAAGCCATTCAGAGTCGGGATTCATCCCCGTGAATACCCATCTTGGAGCCCGGGAAACTCTGAACTCTCTCTCTCTGGCTTCCGGCGGCCGAAGGTGTCGGAGCTGTGAGTGGAGGGAGAAGCCCGGCCTGGGCCGGGCCGCCGCCGCCGGGCCGCCCCCCCCACCCAGCTGCCCAGCTCTCGGGCGAGCTGAAAAGGCAGAAGAACTCCTCCAGCTGGAGCGGGGTCCAGGCTCTGCCTCTACACTCT
>VWYI01019178.1:14785-27664 GCA_013399455.1 Anthoscopus minutus
TTGTGGACATATCTCCAGGGTGTTGAAAAAGAAGACTCCTTTCCCTATGAGAATTGAAGAAAGATTATTGTAGAAGTGATAACTGATTTAAAATCCCAGATTTTGTTTTATGTTGTCAGGTGGGAAAGAAATAAGTGGGTAGGGGAGGGAAGTGTTCTGGAAGTTTCATTTGGACTTTTCCTTTTAATTTTGTTTTTTTTTAGTTTGTTAATAAATTTTCCTTATATTTGAGCCTGTGTTTCCTTTCTTCTAAAATCATATCTCACAGCAGAAAATAAGTGGGCTAGTGGGTTTTAGCTAGCTCTAAACCCACAACATTCTTTGGTGCGTTGGCCGGGAATCTTCAAATTGGCAATTTTTTTAAACCACTACACAAAATTAGTGTTTCTGCCCGGTTCCAACTGAACCTGCCACACAGGGACATTTGTGCTGCCTATAAATAGCTCACAAATAGCTATAGACATGAAGTGAAAGACAAATCGCATACTTCAGACAACAGAGGGGCAAATCCTACCACAATCTTATACACCCAAGTAGCGTCACTCCAGAAAACTTGAGGTATCTCTACTCCACTGTGGCTGGAGAGTCTTAAAAGTCTATTTTCATCTTCTCTCTAGTGAATAGTCAGAGTTAGTTTAGTCTTAAAACTTACATTTTCATTTCACTCTCAGTGTACACAAGTTGAAGTTGTTCAAACATATATCTCCTTGTAACATCCTTACAGTGAAGTCTCTAGCTACTGTAATTTTTTGTGTTAAAATATTTTCTGATAATTTTATAGAAGTATTCTTACATTTTGTTGCATATGTTAATGTTAGATTCTTAATATAGAATCTAGAACGTACCATTTTTATTTTGGCATATGTTGATAGCATATTGATGTTTGCACTAATTACAACAGCCTAGCCTGATGAGATTTTCACAAATGCACATGGAGAGGTAATCAGCATTTACCAGAAAACGATGACTCACAAAAGGAAAGAATCAGCCAAGTGTGCAGCATGTCCAGACGGTAAAGATCGCCCAAGTTGTTTTCTTTCAATGCCAGTGTAATCAAAATTGGTTTATTTTTCATTTGGTCAGTATCAACATAATTTAATAGCCTTGAAGTTCACCAGCAAAGAGATAACTCACTCTAGAGAGACACTGGACAAGGAATGTAAGAAAAAAGTGAATATCTATAATAAGCAATTTTAAATAATTGGAGAATTGGCAACTCTGACATGTATGTGGGCTGGCATTTTTTCTTTAAATACGAAGAGCTCACTATCTTTCAGATGTGAGTCAACATTTCCAGTCATGGAGCTGTCTTTGGTGTACATGTTGATGGCCAAACTTCTGTCTTTAAGTCTTCAAGTCTGACTCCATTCCTCCATGAAAACCCAGTGGCCCTAGTGGAAGTCTCCTGTGCTGTTGATGCTCCCCCTGCTGACAGCGTCCATTCAGGAAAATGCATTGCAAGGGTTTCAGGGAAAAATGGGAAGAACGTACCACTTGGATAGGGTTAATACAAGAAATTTAAACAGTAGAAGAAATTACAGAAAGAAGTAGATGGGCAAAATCAGAAACAAAGGAAAGGGGTAAAATCTTCTTTGGGCAAAAGATACAACAAAATCACCAAATCACCTACATGTTCCATGAAATCTGCCATCAAAACATGATTTTTCTAAGAAACAAAGTGGGAAGGCTGCTAAAGCTGTGATGGGTTTGAAAGAATTTACAAGAAAAGTAAGAACTTCTTTGCAACACACAAACTCATATGGGATATGGGACAACCGGATTACAGGCCAGGTATGCACCAGGCAGACAAGTGACTGGAACTGAGGGCTCGATAAATGTCCTAAGGAACAAGTTAGTGATCATTTCCATTATGATTATATTTTCTTCCCTTTTTCGTTTTTTTTTTTTAATTTTTACATTGAAATATAAACCTCTCAGATTCTGTTAGCACTTGTGTTCTCTGCTGAAAGCTGTGTCAAAATCACAATCTCTTTTTCTGTTCACTCCCCTCCCATCTCCCAACAAAGTTTCACTCTAAGACCAGATGAATTCTTGAACCTTAAAATTATTTTACTTTCCACCAAAACCAATTAAAGCTTTAAGAAGCCTTCTTTAGTGATTCACAAAGAGGGTGATACCTCCCCTTCTATTATCATTACTTCAAAGGGTGAAGGACTTTATAATAATATATATTGCTAAAGAAGTCCAGTAGTATTGACCAATTTCTAAAAGATCAGATTTTCATTTTCCATGATCCTTTAAAATCTCAAGAAATTATACAACATTACCACTTATCCTAAGATATTCTACCCACACCAAAGAAACACTGCATTTGACTTCCATGGCTGTATTTGTCATGGCATAGTCCTCAACTGCATGGATGCTTTGTACTCCTGTCTCAAACACTGAGTAATTCATTTGCCTCCCAACAGAGAACTGCATCTGTATGACAAATGAAGCCTGGTGTTGTTGTAATAAAATTGTCAACAGAGAGTGCAATGCAATGTTTACTCCAATTAAGCAAATCTACCCTGGAGATTTGGGTCTTATTCTCATCTTTGACATGAAGGACTGTGGGCAAGTAAGCACCAGAAATTGTTCACAGCTGATCACTGTTTTTTTTCTCAATTAACAGGAAAAATCAAAGGCAGGATTTGTCAAGTAATTAATATTTATTTTGGGGCATAAATTATACCCTATTTCTCTCCACTGACAGTAAAGTAAATATAAACACTCTTAATTCAGATACAGATGTCCATTTCTGTTTTCCTACTGTTGTAGGATCTGAATTTCAGAGGTGAACACTCCCAAACACAACTGAAGCCACTCTCAAATACAACCAAATCCAATGCCTCTATATTGCCCAGACACAAGGCAGCAGCATTCCATTATCTCAAGGATTCAGAGGGTAAATGTTACTACTTCAAAAGTACAAGTGCAGCAGAAAGCTCAACTTAGTTGACACTGTGGGTATTGGTAATTTTGTAATAAATGTAATAAACATAATAGCTGCTGCCTATAAAATCAGCACATTGTACTTTGCATGTGGTGCACTGGTGCATTTTTATCAATGGCATGCCTGTGCTCTGCAAGTAGTGCGATGCTGGACACCAAATGCCTGTGTGGCAAATTAATTCCTTTCAACAAAGTTAGCTACCTTCATTTTGCTTTTTCATAACTACTGATAGCCTTGCTATCTTTCTTTTCTTTTTCATGTATAGCTAGCTGTATTAGCTGTGACTGAAAACGTTACAGAAGGAAATATTTTCAGCGAAGGTTAACGTACATCATGAGAAGAGGTCAGTTTTTAATGAAGCTTCTCTAAAAACAGTCAAAATACAAGAGCTCTGTCACCAAAACAGCACTGGTCCACCACAAGAGTAGTCAGTTCAGATCTAGAAGATCCTTTTTCAATGCCTTGCTCTGAAGCAGGGCAGAACAGAACAGTAATTTGAACCTGAGCCCTTCACATTCCAGTTAAATGCCCAAAAATTTCCTGCCAGCTCTAATCTAGAGAAGAAAGAGACGAAGAGAGAGCGCGTTAACTATATGTGATTGCAATGAGCAGTTTTATATGTAGCAGTAAAACTGTGAGAGTCTTAGCTTAGACATTCTTGACACAGTCTCGTTTTGCAAAATATGACTTTAAGAAAAGGGGGAAAATATGGGCCCGGGCTGTTTTGAGAGACCATTCCACAAATTTAGCCCTAAAAACCTTTGGAGAAAAAGGTAAAATCTGTCTTTTGCTGTCACAATACTCTGCTACCATCAATGAATTTTGTTTAGAATAATATGGCCTTAATGCCCCCATCTCCTGTAGAATTGCTCAGACTGGTAGTTGATTATAGAGTGGAGAGAGGTGCCAGTATTATCTGTGTTAGTGCTCCAGAGGTCATCCTACACTAACAAGGCTGCCCCAGTCAGGGATGACAGAATCCAGCTGTTGTGCCTTCAGCTGAATGAGAAGAATCCACTTAATGCCAGAGATGCATCTCAGAAGATTAACTATTCTAACTAGTTACTTTCCACCTCTGAAAAAGTGTCTGGCTCATCATTATTGTCCTCTTTTTAGCAGAGGCCTGTGGTATATATGAAACCATTTACCTTTTTAACCTCCTGAACCGTAAGGCACCAAATACACATTATTTTAAATGGATAAAAACAAAGTTCTAACTTCACTGATATCTGCTTAGAGATGAGCTCATGTAGCAGGGGGTATCATTCCATTTCAAAGAAATATGCATATGCACATTTTAGATGTTTAAGCAGAGTACTGATGTGCCATGCTCCTCCTGTTTAGCAGCACTGAGTCCTGATCTGAAAGACAAGAGGAATACAACATAAGCATGCTTACAGCCATTATACAGCACTGCTATAATATATTCTGAAAATCTAACAAACATCCTTAGGGAGAGTCTTAAGATTTTTTAAATACTTTAATAAAAAACTGGTGTTAAATATCTTAGATAGATCTTTTTTTTACAGTACTGTCTTGGTAGCGTGAAACTTTTTCCTGACTAACACTTTCTCATGTATTATTTCATGGATTTTTTGTTTTGCTCTTTAAGAGGATTCAAGTCAACCTGGCTCTTGCTTCCAAGCTGCTCATGTGCTTGCATGTCAGCATCCGTGGGAATGTCATCTTGGCTCAGAGGCTACAGATTTATTGCTTGGCCAGCAGAGGGTACCAGAGTTTTCTAATGACTTTGCAGACTCGAAGGCAAAAACAATCCTGAGGTCAAAGCATACTTATTGTTTTCTTCCATTTCCCACCGAAGCTGATTGCTCTGGACTGTTTTTTGGTAAGGCGGTGAGAGTTTTTGGTTCCTGAATCCTACATTAGACAGGACTGATCTCCAGTTTTCTTTCATTCAAGTGATCCTGCCTAACAGAAAAGACATTTTAATGACTGAGACTTTTTAATGAGACTTCTGATATTTTAATTCCGTCCTTGAAAACCTGCCATGATTGGTATGGAGCCATACCGACATACAACTAACTTACTGCCTAATGTTGCTAACAATTATTTTTGTAGAGAAGAAAAACAACATGAACCTACTGAAGAACTTAATGATTCTTTAGCTATTGTAAGAATCTTCACCTCTCATTTATCTTTTCCAAACACAATTTTTATTAGAAGAGATCAATAATAATTTCATAATTGAGCATGATTTAACATGCAGAGATTTTCTTGACATTAAAGCTCTTCAAAAGTTTCAACACACTTGGCTTCTTTTAAATACTTAGCTTCTAGAGTGCTGGAAACAAGATATTTTCCACACTCAAAAGAAAATCTGTGAATTCCATCATAACTGAACCTGAGAATAAGAGAAAGGCCTCTGTTTTTCAGCAGCCTTTGTCATTAGTCGATTCATAGAAGTCCTATTCCAGAAATAGATTCTATTTCTTTTTATCAGCATTTTGATTTTGCTGATAAAGCTGATGCTTAAGATACCTACCCAGCAGAAATTGCCTGGTTTATTGCCTGATGATAACAGTATTAAAATAAATGCAAAACCACAGATATGCATTCCCTTCAGCTCAATGCTCAAGTGGAATAAGCACATTAAAGATGGTGGAAATTTCACAGGAAAATTTACCCAAAGTTTTGAGGGTTTTCCTTGTTTTTCACATTAAAAATACAAATCTTGCCTACATTGTTTTCCCCAGAACTTGCTTCAGTGGCTGGAGACTGAGTGAAATTATGACAAGGCAAGAACCCAAGAAGGGAAATTTGAGCAAATCAGATATGATTTCATCTTCTATTTTTCAGAGATTTTAGTGATATAAGGGATTGTGCCATCATGTAGTCTGGCTTCTTATATAGCAGAAACCATAGAATTTCACACTGTAATTCCTGCACTGTGTCCAATAAAAATGTGGTTGGATTACAACATGGTGTTTAGAAAGGCATCTGGTCTTGATTTTAGGAGTTCAGGTAAAATGTTTGCTCCTAATGCTCAGGTAATTCCAAAGTGGGATGGGCACCTAATTCACTTAGACTTCTAATATTTTCACTCCCTCTTTGAAAAATACCTGCCATGATTGGTATGGAGCCATACCAACATACAACTAACTTACTGCCTAATGCTGCTAACAATGATTTTTGTGGAGAGGGAAAACAACATGGATATACTGAAGAGCTTACTCTTTCTTTAGCTATTGTAAGAATCTTCACCTCTCATTTATCTTTTCCAAATGCAATTTTTATTAGAAGAGATCAATAATTTCTTACAGTGTAATAAGAAAAAGAAAAGAAGTCTGAGTCAGAAAAACAGTGAAATACATCATTAACATTTATATATTGAAAATAATGATAAAAATAAGATTAATAGAAGACATTAACTTTGCCACTGTAGTACTGATACTTTGGAAAAGCTGAGTGCCAAAGATTTTTGGCTGTGTACGAGGCCAGGCAATTTTGAGAACAGTATCTACATCCTCAATGAGAAAGTAATATGCTGTGATTTCTCTATGTAGATTCTAAAGATGCTTCTGCAGCCTTTGGTTGCAGAAAATTCTCAAAGCACTTTCCAAAGCTGTAGTTGACCAGCTGTTGATATGTGGTCAACAAACAAAATCTATGAAAACAGTATCTGAAAACTGAGTCTGGGAAAGGACAAAGTGATATGCGATAAGATATAACACCCTTTCTTATCTGCATCATCTGGCTGGAGGATTTCACATTGTGAAGCACGTGTGCTACAAAGTAATCTTTAAATTCTACTCAGGTAGGGGAAAACCTATCCTTCTTCTTACCATCCAGTTAGGGCAGTCGTCAAGGTACTGTCATTATCAAGTGCTCTTGTCTATAGGTACAAAGAACAGGACAGAAGATGAGAGGCACTGCCATCAACTTTAACATTTAACTTGCACTTGGTCAAAAGTGCAATAGAAGAGCACATCTTAAACAAGAAAAATGCGTAGTGACATACACTTGAAAGGAAAAGAAAAAATAAAAAAAAAGTGAAGTCTTTTTTCTATTCCTGTTGTAGCTGAAGTTGAATAGTAGTTGCTGCTGGTTGGTTAACAAAAGCATAGTGGAGGAATGGCACCACATATTGCCTGCACCTAAGCCTCACCTCCAGATATTATCTCAAGGTGCCACTGAAGACTTTGCATTTAAAGAGGTCAGATGTAACCTCTCTAGTGGAACACAAGGGTCTGACAGAAGGATAGCAGCATACACCTGTGTAGAGTGAGAGAGGTAGCAATGCCCAAAACACTGTCAGATTATTTGTTTGCTGTGTCAGAGCCCTCAATCAGTTTGTGCCTTAATTCTCCATCTATGATTGCCCATATCTAGGACATTCAATCATGAGAATTACTGTGCCAAAGAGAAAGACACCTATACAGCAAGCAGTAATAAGAAAGTGGAATGAAAAGAAATTTTACAATGGTTGTAGAGGAGAAATGCAGAGGAAGCACAAATGAGACTGAAAGAAATTTTTAATATGTAAAATAAGTTACTAAAATATTCTTACCCACAAACAAATATATTGTATCTGTCCTAACTATGCTTCAAAGTGAGATAAGAACTGAACTTCTGTTTTTCATTGGTGGTTTTGAGGATTTAGCCAGTTATTTTAGAGAATTGCTATGTCACCATTTAATCAGAAGAAATAATAGACTGCAGAACAGGCAAAGTTTGTTGTTTATTTCCTTAAGACCGGTAAGAACGCAACATGATAAATTGGAACATTAGACATCTTAAAATGTTAGCTCAATAAAAGACATCATGTATTGCTTATGGATTGCAGCGAGGTTTTGCTATTATTTTTTTAATTGTTCCTCCATTACTTGTGGGCATGTGACATAATTTATGCTGTTATGTTGTCAGGCTTCTGATCATGGGAAGGTCTATTTGTTTAGACTGTGTAGCTCTTCACTTTAATTCGCTCTGGCTCCAGTGTGACATGTTAAAACTACTATCAGTGGAAAATCCAAATTTCCCAGAAAAACTTAAAAGAGCACCCTCAGTGAACTGAAATTATCTCCTCTTAAAGCTAATTACCTTAGTATACTTAAGAAAGTAGCACTATAGGAAATCTGTTTCTTTAGACTTTCTTCTGTTTCTTTAAATGCCTCAGGTCAGCATGAATAATTATTGTTTGCTTTTATTGCTATTTTTTTCATTATTCATCTACATGCCTCTGAAAGGATATAAAACTAAAATAATCCAACAAATTAAGAGTAATTTTTTTAAGACACACATTCATTATTAAAAAACAAACAGAAAATATTTTCACCTTTCAGTTTATTTTATTAGAGAGAAAGTACTGTGAGGTTTCTATTTAATAGGAAGCTTTAAAGCATTAATGAGTCTCACAGGGCAGTTATTGCAAGTAAATATGGAATGTGTCCAAAATTAAATACATTCTACAATTATCTGTTACCTAAGGGCTGGATGTAAAAGGAGAAATATGCATCAAAGGTTGCTTGTTGATGAAAGCAACCCATGATTCTACATTCCATGTCTTCTTCCAAAACAGTCCACCTAACACCATGAGCAGTGTGGCAATTTTCCCAGTCCACTAGAGCGGGGTATTTTGACTGACTCAAACCTAAGTTTGGCAATGGTTCTAAAGCCCCACATCTCAAGGATTTTATGGCCTCACAGGAGTTGCCTTTTATAAGGGCCAACCTGGGAGACAAATCGGGAAGCTCTTGTACTCCAAAGCCTTCAGGGTGTACTGGAACAAATGGGCTGGCTTGCATGCTACCAAGGTGAGAGGGGTTTGAGAGGAGAGACTTCAACACAGCTCTCTATCACATATCCCACTTCCATTTATTTTTATACAACTTAGGCACTGCTTTCCCAGACTTATTATTAAGAGAGTTCTTTCCTTATTAGTGCTTTAGGATTCACCTCATCCTTTGTGCAATTCAGTCATGAACGTACAGATTCCCCTACACCTATTCAGACTGGAGCTGTGTTCATCCCTCTCTAGATATGTATCAGTGAGACACAGCCAAATGCACTTTGTCACAAACACCTTGTACTGATTTCATTTCAGCAGTTAAATGCAACAAATGGTTGAGACATGAAAATAAATAAGGAATTACACAGAAAAGTTAATTTATTTGAAATGAATGAACAATAGGTCTGTATTCCTACACCTTTTCTAATCCTGGATTATCCACATGGAAAATAGCCATTACTCTCTTTCATTGGCTATTTAGTCCAAGTTAAGAAAAAATAATGAAAAAAATTTAAAGCAAGTTTTTAGGTACTATCTGCTTTTTTATTGTCGTGGAAATAAAGAAAAACACTGCCACAGCAAATAAAAAAATCAAAGCACCTCCTGCAAGCAACCATAATTGCTCACATATCTGCTTGTCTGTTCATCACCACATTATCATTTGTCAAGATTTTTGGACAAAGATTAATTTTTTACCAAAAAGCAGCAATATGAAACCTCTAAATATCATGATAATTTTAGTAATCCTCCCAGTAATATTACTCTTTATCCTAGACTTTGCTTATGTAGTTTCCCATTTTTCTACACAAAGCTATTGACCATATCGTAAGGAGCTTGTCATGTTGAATCTCTCCCCTAGATTAGCTACTTTAAAAATACTTTCCTTTTAAAAGTCAGTATTGATGTTCTGGAAGAAATAGGAAAAAAAATTTATGTAGAAAGCCTGCTGTAAAATAAGACATCTAGAAGAAAAAGGATTTTTAAATCTGTTATTTTTCAGCTAAATTCAGCAGTCAGAGTGGTGAATATCTTGTTATTTTAGCCCTGACTACACAGGAGGTTTTATATAGTTTTATACAAAAAATCTCTTAGGGCAAAACTCTCCATGCACTCCTGGCTACAAAGTCATCTTGCAAAAGAGAATAACACTGCTAATTGCATAGGAAAAAATTTCCCCTTATCAGTATCCCCTTTTGGTTCTCTTCTTGTACTTTTGGTTTAGGGATGAGAAGGACACTTCCTAATAAGCTGCATTTAGTATGCATCTCAGTGGCATGATAATGGAGAAATTGATTGATTTTCTGTGCCTTCCATAATGAAGGCTACCTAGTTTTTATCTTTATGTAACAATGATAATGATAAAAATTTGCTTTAAACCCTTGTGACAACCCCTAAATTTTATCCAATAGCATATAATGATGAGCTTAACAGATTTGGAAATATTTTCTTTTCAGAGGGATAACAGTCATCCTTCTGAACAAACCAGAAAAGCAACTTACATGAATAAGAACCAAGACAACTTGAACCATAAGAAAAGTTTAGGAAACAAGAAAATTGAGACATTTTCTTGAAAGGCATAGCCCAGAAGTGAACTATTTAATTTTCCAAGCTAAAATGCTCCTTGCTGCAGATAAACCTAAAATCTAGTGTGTAATGAGTGGTTTCCAGGAGCCGGTTTTGGGTTTTGTTTGTGTTGGATTAGGTTTTTTTTTATTTTGTATTAATTAGCTAAATCCTGTGCTCTTGTAGCAAAATTTCAAAAATTTCCTGCAGTTAAAGCAGATTTCTTACCATAAAAAAGCAACTAAAAAATTAGACTAGGGTAGACTAGAGAGTAGGGTAAGTTTTTTATTTGAATACAGTGTGGGTTTAGCAATTTAAATTTTTGTCCATTTTTTTTAAATTTGTGGGTACATACACAAGCATTCTACATGTACATGTTGAGCAACATAGTATGTGTTCTAGTGATTAACATAAAGGTAATTTAACATGTAATATTGTAAAAATAAACTGGGATATTAACTTACTAAAAGTTATTGGAAATTAGGATTCAGTGGAGTTCTGTACACTAGTGTTGAAGTTAAAGACACAAGGAATCAAATATATACAGATATACAAATTTTCAGCAGAACTCTGAGAGTGTATTCCTTTTTATTTTTTCTTAAACAAAATCTGAAGTATCCTGCATACGTTTTTGGGTCTTTTGAAAGAGCTTTCCCAAGTATTTAGACACCATGATGAGAAGATTTTTCCAAACCAAAAAAGACCAAAGAGCAGATGGAACTTCAAACCTGAAGTAAAGCAGCAGCAAGAGACAGCTAGTGACATCCGAAAGTGACAGGACTGCTGATTGTCATCAAGTTGCCTAAATTTTAAAGAGAACAGAAAATCTGCTCATTCCTTTATTTTGAGGGGTTTGTGACTTATTAAAGTGTGGTGGTTTGCATATTTTGACATCCTGATTTTCCTCTAGCTTGGACATGCCTGTGCTAAAGACCTTAGCAACTTTGTGAAAGACCTTTGCACACAATTCTATCAAGACTAGTTCACATGTTGGTGTCTTGCTCTGAGGTAGTGAATTAATGTCTGACTTTGTGATTCTAAAGGACCTTAGATGAGAGTGAAAAAATGGCAGAGACATTCTGGGGTAATCTTTGGTTTATCTTTGACTGACCTCTTGGAGAATGACTGTATTTCTACTTTGTGGACATTTGTGGTTGGAGCTGAAGGAGGGGCAGGCTTCCAGAAATGGGAAAACCTGAGAACAGCTGGAATATGGTTCTACAGATGCTGTGACAGTATCCAGAAATATCTGTGGTATGACAAAAATGGTGGAGGAGTCATGAGATTATATTACAGCTCTTTTTTCTGCACCTCACATAAATTCCTTGATGAAACTGAGCCATTGTTTTACAGTAGTTCAAGAAGTAAAATACAGGATTAAAACTCAAGTTTGCCATAAAGAAATCTCAAAAAAAAGATCTTGCAGTCAACACAGGAAACATTTTAAAATATAAACTTTGTAAGTCCCATTTAAAATAACTTTAATTAGAACATTCTGGAGACTAGGTTTACTAGCATGCATTCTTCAAAATGTTGTACTGATGTTCAATTATTTAAATTTAAATGCATACTTGAGCACAACAAATACATTCCCATATGCTTAATTGACATTGTCCTGTCCAATCAGCTCAGGTTCCTCATCTTCCAGTCTAATGGGCAATCACAGCATGCATCATCTGGTTTCCACCAAGCTTGGAAGAAAACCAGCAGCTTCTCTGTCCTTTACAAATCCTTCTGACCCCATCCACCAAAGCCAGCAATGTTTCAGCCCATGGCACAGCTAATAGCTGTGTCAGTAACCTGTGAGAGCAAACCTCTGTAGCCCCAGAAGTATCAATGCTATCAGTGCTGCCAGATATTTCTCTAAGCCTTGCTCAGCCGAGGCTTCTGGCACAGTGATAGGTGAAAAAGGCCAACCAATAGCTCTGTCCACCTATATTTGCAAGCATGCTGTCCTTACTGTAATTAACTCAAGTGCCCAAAATAATGAGGCATTTCCTCGTGACGTGGGCAAATGACCTTTGTGAAAGTCTCTAATAACCTTTTACATCATGTTCCACAATCCTTCTATCCAACCTCTGTGTGCTTTTCAGTCGGCTTAAGTGACACTGTCCTGCACTGTCACACTGCAGAAACTCAGAATTTCTAGTCTACATCTGAAATTCTCATTCTCTACTATTTTTATCTATGGGTTGAACAAATTCAGGATAAAGCCTGTGAGTTACATGATCAATCTCAGTTCATTAGCCTCACCTTCTCCTCAATTTTTACTGCTTTTTCTTTTCCTCACTTAAGCTTAAAAATTTAAAAAAAAATTAAAAACAAATTTTAAAAAATTATTATAAGCTGTGTTGATAATCATTGAAATCTTCATTGTTCATGAAAGAATAGAGCAATATTTCACTGTATTCAGACTATTCACTCAGATTTGGAGGTTTCTGCTAAAATGGAAAAACTTTACTTTTGGCTGGGTCCTTCCTCTAGGCTTGTGTCAAATTCATATTTGTTCTTTGACACTGAAGTATAATTCTGAACTATATGAATTATTATAACTATATGAATTATTATTCTAATACCCATAAACATCTAATGATTTACAGAACTTGTTTTCTAT
>VWYI01019183.1:3338-16019 GCA_013399455.1 Anthoscopus minutus
AACAGCCCAATTCAAACTCTCTGGCAAAAATCTTAAATCTAGGGAACTGTTTGACAGTCCCCATGTAGAAGTGATATGCGTAAAAGGTCAGGTTTTAAAGGATCTGTCATGTCTACTGAGAACTTTTACTAGAGAATTGCCTTTATATTTAGCACCATTATGTATGGCATTTATTTAATGTGGAAGGTATAGATATGAACAAGCAGAACATAGTCATTTAACTGAAAGGCAGAAAGCAAAACTGCTGTCAGATGAAAATAAAGCAAAACTGCTGTGAGATGAAAATAAACATATTTTCTGCCACAATCTAATATCAGACATTGAATTAGTGAAGCCATGGCACATCAGAACATTTCAATGTTTTCCCAGAGTTTACACAATGGCAGAACCATTTCAATGCAAAAGCAGATTCTCTTACTGAAGCAAGAATATACACAGCAGGTACAGTACTTGTAGACACCCTTCAGACATGTCAGATAGATTAAAACTTTCCTTTTTTGTACCTGTCTTTCATGTAATCCTGTTGGATCAATGGCTGCATGCAGTACTCATAAAGAATAAGAGAAAATGCCAAGTCTGTGACTTCTACATTCTCTTGTGTTTTCAAAAATGCAGCAAAAAATGAGCAGAAAATACTGTGGGGGGTGTAATAATCAATGGGAAAATACTAATTTTGCAATGCATCTGTTTCACACTTTTTTGCTAAGTGACAAATAGGTTTGAAAATATACAAAGCTGTCACCATCCATAAACACAGAGAATCAGAATAAATCACATACCTGATACTACTGAGTACTATGATACTATGGGACACTCCCATAGGACTGCTGTGGGCTTCTGTACCCTTCAGAGAGTGTGTTGCCTTATGGCATTGGCCAGAAGTGGGAATGGATAATAGCACCAGACTCACCAGGAAAATACACTTGACAAAACCCCACAAAACCAGATCACTCTCAGTCTTCTAATGAATCAATTAAGATATTAAATATTAATCATGTTAATTTAACTTAACAAAGTTAATGCAAAAATTAAGAGGGTGCTTCTTCTGGCTGTTATTACTCATCCAAATGTACATAGACACGTCTTCCAGGATTTGTGTTCATTTTATTTGCAACCCACTCCACCTAGCATAGATGTGTAATTCACAGAGTGTGTTTCTCTGTAAATGTCCATGCCCTTATCCAGAGTTATGCACAGCCTGAATGTCAGGATATTTACACAGTCCTTTAAAAGAAAGGCTTTTGCTGGGCAGTCATAAATGAGCCCACTTTGTTTTCTCTACAAAGTCCTTTCTCACTGTAATCATCAGAACTGCTGCAGAAACATAGGTGGAAAATCTTTCTTGCTTTTGGAGACTCTTTAACAGAAGAATCCCACAATCAGCAAATCATGGTGTTTTGCCAGAACAGAAAGGCATAACTTCTGTAAGACCAGCACTGAAAACAGAAGTTGTTGAGTATCTCACAGAACACTGTATCACTACCATAGAGCATGCTACACTGATAATCCAGAAAAATGCTCCCTTCCATGTCTGGATAACAATTTGATGAGTCAGTCCTGCAGCCTTTCCTGTGCAATTCAGAAGCTGCTCAGCATGCCCAACAAGTCGCGCATTACATATGCTCTTATGAGGGTGCTACAGTGGCATGCATAGCCAGAAGATGGAATTCCTCTGTCATGGGATGAGGAAATAATTAAAGAAGACAATAGGAAGAAACCAGAGGAGAAGCCCCTAATGTTCCTCAAAATAGGAGACATTAATCTGAAAACCTGACTTGGTTTCATTCTGGACCCAGAGCCCCAAGTGGAAGCGTACTTCAGGGACCTCACTGTATTTTCTTAGGTTATGGTGAACTAGAACAAGTTGATGCTATATATGCACATCTTCCTGGTATGGGAATCCTTTCTGCAGGAGGATGATTGTGTTAAGGGAGACATGAACAAAGAGAAAGAATCATTGGGGATTTTGGACAGAGATGGAGCTTCCTTTGCTTCCTTTCAGCAGGAATTTCTTACTGTGTATTCCAATGCAATGCACACACAAAGACTTTCTATTCTGTCAGGCATTCTGATCGTTCACACCATGAGAAACATCTGGACAATTTCATATGCTGCAGTTCATGCTGTAGCAGTTAGGAGAACTACTTTTTCTCTTCTTATTTAAATTCAATAAGTTTTTCAAGTCCACAAGAGAAATAAAAACCTCAAAGCTAGAAATTAATCTTTTATACAGTAATATCATGACAGAAATGCCTTAAAAGAAAAAAGGAAGAATATGATATTCTCAGTCTGCTTTTATCACCCCCAGGCTATGACGATAAATAACACTTGGCTTTTCCTCTCCTTCCCCATTCCAGTGGCAAAGTTAGTGTTGTTCTTTCTGGAAAAACTCCATGGTGCAAATAACAGGATAAACTTAATTTCACCATGGTGGGAATTGAAGACAAAACATTAATTTGAAAAATTAATGGTCCTCACAAGATTATAATTTTATGGATGGGGAAAGAATCTGAGACCAGCCTTTAAATCTTAAAAGGTAAAGTATATGAGACTTCACAGGCTATGCAGAACTAACTTTACCTCCAAGATGTTTATGGTGTTTAGGAAGGAAAATTCCTGAAGCTGTCTACAGCCTACTGTCTGTGATGTGCTGGAGGATGTAGCAAGTTCCAGAGTCTTGTGCTGATATGAATCTGGGATATAGGTCGGACATTCACTGAGAACTGAAAGTTGGAAAATGTCTAAAAATACAAGACATTCTTACTGCACCAGTATGCCTTCCAGGAAGAAAAAATAAAATAATGTTAAGGCTGGTCTCAAAAACTTACCACATAGAAGGAGTTTTAGTAATAAAGAAACTTCTCTTTTAGTGATTTTTTAAAAAAAAGAATGGCATGTCTCTGTGGCAGGACTGTTACAGGATGAGTACTTTGTTAGAAGCATGACACAGAGAGAGAAAAGTAGCTGAGAAGGTAGGCAAAAGGACCTTAAAACTTTGTTATTTACTTTTAAAAGTAAATCCCAGCATCCTCTATTGATTGAGGAGTTCCTATATTTGTTTTAAAAGCCTTACTGAAATAGGACACTGTTACTTTACTGAGACCAGATATAGGAAATTTCAAGGGCAGATCACATCTGGAAAAATTCTCATTGTGGCCCCAAGAAAGATTGAGAAGCATCAGGCTCCCAGTGCATGAATGTGCCTTTTGCGCTGACTGAGCCAGCCTGACCTTGCTGCAAAAAACCAGCCTTGGGAGAATGGGTAATCACAGTACATGCCCCATGATGGACACCCTCTGAGCAGTCTGACATGAGGACAGCTTGTACTGAGGGCTCTCAGGCATGCAAGATATGAAGCCAGCAATGTGCTGGTGCTTTGGTCCCTCCAGGAGCTGTATGGTTAGGCTGAGTAGACCTTACACTCCCCAAATATTGTCTATAACATGTCTTATGTACAGATTGGAAACTGCTGATGGATACACTACACCTCCACTAAATCCTTTATATGTACACCTAACAGGCTCCGTCTCTGGGCACAGCTCAGCAGAGCAGTCATGGCCCATAACAAGGGTCCAAGCACTCCCTTAACACAAGCAAAAAACACACACACACACGCACACACTCAGACATGAAGTACTGGTAAGAATTAATGCTAAGTGGATTGCCCTAGTGAACATGATGATCAGCAGTAAATCTAACCAGAATTGTTAATTTAAAATATTTATGTGTTGGCTCTGAGCGCTTGTATACCTTCATTCTCCTAGCTACACATCCAGTCTTGAGTAGTTTTAGATGTGTTACAGCGCAGTCACTCCTGAGATGTTCCACTAGTCCAGTATAATGAACACAGATACGATAGTTACACAGAACTGGAGAATGGGTTGGAAGGAACCTTAAAGAGCATCTAGTTCATTTGACCACATTGCTCAAAACTCTGTCCAACCTGGTCTTTAACACCTCTATGTATGGGGAGTACACAACCTCTCTGAGCAACCTGTTCCAGTGCCTCACTACCCTCAAAGGAAAGAATTTTTCCCAAATAGTTAATCTAAACCTACCCTCCTTCAGTTTAAGGCTGTTCCACCCTTGTCCTGTCCCTACATGCCCTTGTAAAAAGTCCCTCTCCAGGTCTCTTGTAGAACTCCCTCCATACTGGAAAACTGCTATAAATTTTCTCCACAGTCTTATCTTCTCCAGATTGAATAACTCCAACTCTGTCAATCTTTCTCTGTAGGAGAGGTGCTGCAGTCTGCTGGTCAGCTTTGTGGCTCTCCTCTGGACTCAGTACAGGAGGTTTACATTCTTCTTAAGTTGGGCCTCCAGAGCTGGACACAGTACTCCTGGTGGGGGTGTGGTAGTCCTGGTCCTTGTGGTGCCCACAAGAGCAGAGTAGAGGGCAAGATCCCCTCCTTGACCTGCCAGTCATGCTGCTTTTAATGCAGCCCAGGATCTGGGTGACTTTCTGAGCTGCAAGTGCACACTGCCAGTTCATGTCCAGGATCTTGTCTACCAGCACCCTCACATTCTTCTCAGCAGGGCTGCTCTTGACCAGTCCATCCCCAAGTTGGTACTAATATCAGGTGATGACCCAGGTGCAGGACCTTGCACTTGCCCTTGTTTAACTTCATGAGGTGTACACAGCTTCACCTCACAACTCTCTCAAGGTCCCTCTGGATTGCATCCTTTCCCTCCAGCACGTTGACTACATCATGTAGCTTGCTGCTGCCAGACTAAGGTTGCTAAAGGTGCACTCAATCCCACTGTCCATGTTTACAAATATGTTAAACAGTGCTGGAAGGGTACAGTCTTTTCCTGAGCATGATGTATTTTAAGATGTGTCATCCATTTAATTTCCTTTTCTTTCACAAGCTTATTGATTTGTCCTGTAAATATGTCTACATGCAGTACCTTTGAAGGTTCCCACTTTTTTTTGGTGTTTTTGGCATTAGCAGAATGAAATTATTGCTAATAAAAATAATGTCATGTTATCTATTTCTCAAGTCTGAGTATAAAGCTAGGCAAATATTTTCATTACATCCTACTCATAATATCTGTTCTATAACTTTTTTTTATTTCTGTAAATGCTGATAAATAAATTGGTTACTTTTTGTGTACTCTATGACTCTCAGTTATTTACCATTCAGGAAACACCACTGTGAGGTTTGAGAGCCTGAATTTCACCCATCTCACTGTTTGTTTCTGTAAGAACATTTTATGAACTTAGACTTACTGTCTCCTGCACTGAGCTGACAAGTAGATGTACCATTAAATTATGTAAACATTAATTTATGAAATATTTTCCTTTTCTCCCCCTTTCTTGGCATGATAAATGAAAACTTACTTAGAACAAAAAAAAAGTTGCTATGAACTACTGCTCAGTTTCACTTGAAAACTATCTTTGATAAAATGACAAAAAGTGTGTTGCTTGATTTGTCATTCCCTATCTATAAAACTATTTTATTCATCTGTTAAAAAGGGAAAGTATAATATGCAGAAAGGTGGTTATTAAGTAAAAAAGAAGGGGGAAAACCAGAATCCTAGTCTCTAGTTTGCATATATTAGCTTTAGTCCTCTCCCCTAAGTACAATATTCATTACCTAGAACATATAATAAATATTTTTTTCTTAGGTGGACCTTGTATTTCTAAAAACTGTCAGCAGCTTCCTTGTTCCCAGACTTCATGCTCATTCATAGATATTGGCATATCTGCAATGACTCTCAAGCAGAGGGTTCATTAGTACATACAGTGGTAGCTTTTCAAATGAAGGCTTTTTCTCCAAGAGTGTGAATTTCATATTTTGGTAGCAATCCACAAAGGATTAAACTTTTAGTTGACACAGTTAAATGGGATTTGAAGTTACTTAAACCCTAAAAACTAGCCTCAAACTTTTTGCCAGTTCACTTCCCCAGAATAGTATTTCATAATCAACCTCAAATGTAATTTTTTCTTCAGAAGTTTTTGATGTAGTACTTTTAAGCAGAATTGTTGCTTTTTACAAGTTTTTGTCAGATATTCTGGCTCTAAATAGAAAAATATTTTTCTATTTTCTAAATAGAAAAATAATCTATTTTGATGTAGGATTTCCAAAGTATTCATGGACTCAGAACTGACCAGAAAGGTGTCCAAATATATGTTTCTCTCCATTAATTAATCCTCTTGCTGTTTGCCTAAAGCCAGCTCTTTTGTTATGCTGATGGTTTTTCAGCAATATAAGCAATTAGAAGATTTTTCTTGGGAGAAAGAAATGAAGAGTCAATCCTGCAAAAAAGTAATATTCTCTGTTGGGCAAAGGGGTGCTCTTTCTGTGTGTCAACAGTAATATGATGGACCAAAAGTAGCAGTGCTTTAGTCCATCACTCATGACTGAAGTGACTGAAGTCCATCACTCATGACTGAAGCAGCTGTCTAAGATACAAAGACAGTGGTCATCTTTGAGAGGAAATATTCTCTGAATGTCCTTTTTGGGATTTTAAAAATCAGGAAAGCATCACAATGGGCACTAATGTGGTAAGTAGACAAGGAGTTGAAACCTATGCAGTGAGTTTCAACACTTAAATGTTTTTCAGTAGTACACTCTTCCAACCTACCACCTTCTCTGGGGATTTACAATGAGTTCAGGTCTGATAATTCTCCAATTAGATTTCTAATTAACATGCATAGGTCATGCTCCCATCTTACCTTCCACCTTAGCTTTTATAAAGCATGTGTTCCATTAAACCTGTCAGGGAAGCCAATAATCCTAGAAGAGTGTGGACCACGAACAGTTTCCACACGTTGTACTGAATAGTAGATCTTACATCTAAAGAGTTACCTGCTAGAAAAAAGACAGCAATCTGCTTGCGACCATCTTGACTGGAGTAAATGACAAAAGTGAATGGTAAGAGGAAGGAAGGAATGATTAATTTGCTTGCTAGCACTGCCTAGAGTGGAGAAGGTGTTAAAAGATAGACCAGCTATGAAGAACAGGATAATGCCAAGAAGCTGTCATACAGTCATGCGGGTGTGAGAGGACACACAGGAAAGGCTGGGATAGGCAGATGAAACCAACTAGTGACTCGGGTTTGGTCAGCCTGAAGATATGGAACAGGCAGCAGTGATCTTGGAGGCAGGAAGTCGGGTTAGGGGAAGCTGAAGCTACCTGGTAAGTGTGTCACTGGGCTGCTGTCACGCATGCCTTCCGGCCACGCAGAAGCTCTCATAGCTTCAAGGAAGACAGCACTAAGAGATAATGACTCTATGATAAAACCCTGCAGCACCTGTGGGACTTCTGACAGCTGCTGTATCAACTTGATTTGTTTTCAAATTACTGTATATTGTTTTCTGCAATAAAGATCTAGCTGGGAAGCAAAGAGGAAGGTTGCTGATTTCTAGTTGATGCTGCCTGACACATACAGCACTCTCTGGAGTCTTCATCCCCTGGAAAAAAATGGGAAGAGAGGAAACCTGCAGACTGTGCACAAATCACCTGATACCTTAATTTTCTAAAAGTGATTAAATATGTTGATTTTAGCAGGGGATGGTGGATACCGTCATCTCTCAGTACATGGTCAATGAAAACCAGTCAGCCCAAATCCTCCAGGATCCATGCTCCAGGGAACGTCCAGGTGTTTTCTGCAACAGCTTCCATGACATAGACAGAGAAAGTACTTCTGAGATTATCTTTTGAAAAGGCAAGCTCAAATAATGAATTGGACAAAGCCTTGTGAACTTTTGCTGAAAGCTCCAGATGCTGGTTCATCGGCAGCTGCTCACTATCACTGCAAGTTTTTGATTATTTGCTGAACAAATTGGTTGTCCTTCTATCTATGTCTGCCTAAAAAACACTTGCCAGACAAATTTCTAATTGCTAGCTAATTGCTAGCCAATAATCTTTGGACAGGGTGTTGTAGGGTCTCCTACATTTCGGCTCATTTTTGGAGGCAGTACAAACTAAGCAAAAGCTTATTGAAATGAAAAACTAGTTTAAAGCTGCTCTAGGTAATATCACTGCCAGTTGCAGGAAGGGGTCTGGCACAGAAGGGCAGTGTAGACTTATTCCAGAGGCATATTAATGATTTTGCAAGGAGAACTTTCTGCCTTCATGGGAGACAGATTTCATCTTTTAGTAATAGAAATATATATTTCCTTGCTCTTTCACTCTAGCTATTTTATTAATTTATTTATTTTCCACAGTGGACACCCAGCTGTGCCTGGAGGCAAAACCTTCTGTTAATGGTGGCCACTGAATGGCATGGAACAGCAGAGATGAAATGTCAGTAGTTCTTACTAGGATACCAGCTGAGGGTACGTGCTTGGTTTCCTACCATTCTTTACCACAGTCTGCTAACTCATATGAGAGCTACAAGAATGCTCTTCCATCACTGAGATTAGTTGCTCTATTTCAGCTGCCACACCATGGAAATGCCTTTTTCAAGGACCAAGGAATCCAAAATTGAAAAGAGAGTTTAGGCTTTCTTTTCTCACTGAATTGCTTGCAAATGATGATAGAAACACAAGCAAATTCATTTTCAGTTATGTGATAAGAAAGAACTAAGCTAATGGATATGCAGTTACAAAAAAGAAGGGATGATTAGAAATGAAGTATTTTCATTTGGATCTGGATACGTAGATCCACTTTGATGAGTTAACAAAATCTATTGCCTCTTCAACACAGTTCTTAATAATATCGAAGGCAATTGATTTCTTTGACTGGTAAGAAAGCCAATCCTAATCACAGGCAGTGTAAATATTGGTCTAATCTTTTTCTCTGCTTTATTTTCCAGGTATTAATACAACAATATTTCTATGCATTTCTACTCCTTTCTATGCATGCCAATGCATGATAGAAGAGTCCTCAAGGAGGTAGATTATTATACGTTCAAAAAAGGTTGCTGCAACCACTTTCCTAATCTCCTGATTCATTACAGAGACACCATGTAGGTTTTGAGAGCACCAGTTACAATTATTACAAGTATTGCATCCAAGAGTGAACACAAAAAGAGGAAATGAAGGGTAATAATAATATAAGAGGATAGAGGGAAAATAATAAACCCAGAATCATCATATTGAAAGGAAAATAAAATCAATTTTAAAAATCTGTTTTATATAGACATCATAGCTCCTTCACAGATAATAGACTTGTATAATTTTACGGGAATGCAAGAACAAGATTAAATCACAAGGAAGAACATCTTGCTTAAACACATTTAAAGAAATTTGTTGACTTTCAAAATTTTTATATTGTTAATAAGTGACCTTTTTAACAGTTCTAGGGGATAATTTGGAAAAGTTGAAGGAAAAGCATAAAGAAAGAGAATCGAGCTCAGCTATTTGTTCAGGTCACCAGCACACAAAGTTGAAATCACAGCCCTAATGTAGACATCTTGTGCAGATACATTCTTTAATGCAACACACGGCTAAAGAAAAAAAGAAAGGATTGATCTCATCTGTCTCATCCATCCTTCTTGTCCTGTATTCCCTTCTATTGTCACAATTTCATTTTAAAGCAACCTTTTTCCAAATATTTTATGCTTTCCTGGGATATTTTTGCATGTTTTGCTGTTTTGTATGGTATGTCAACCAACTGTTAATTATCATCTATGAATGCAAAATAATTTTCTTATCTATTGTTGTGTAACACAATTCCTTGACACCATCTTCTATGCACTGATTTATTCCTCTAAATTAATGTATGTTTTAACTTAATCTTCATGATTCTTCTTTTAAATAATATTTTGAATTAATTTAATGTTATTGGTGCTGGAATTCTGCACTAGCATTTGTTAAAACTTTGGCCTTGCAAGCTAACAAAACATGAAAAATATCGTTTGTAAGGACTATATTGAAAAGATCTATAGGCTCATGTACATATACAGTTTGTATGATGTATATAGAATACATTCATAAAAACTAAAAATGAAACAGTACCTGCTTGAGTGATAACTCAACTGGTGGTATAAGCATAACTTCTTTCACTAATTTCAGTTTTGCAGATGAAATTTTTTCAGAGCTCAACAGAGTAACCATTGGGAGTGTTATCTTTAGGTGACTCTGGTCATTGGGAATGCCAGGTGAAAATAAAAAAAATCAGAATAATTTCTGACACAATTTCAGTATGGCGAAGCGTTCAAAGACTGCCCCAGGCAATGGGGTGAAGGGTGCATAAGGTAAATTTAGTAACATTGTCACAAATGGCTTCAGAATTCTGCAATAATTATAACTGGGATAAAATAAACCAAATTACAAAACTACATGTACCTGCTCATGTTCAGCAGTGCTACATACAAATACAATGGGATATGGCTAATGGTGGCCTCAACCTTTGCTATGGGAAGGGATGTTCCCCCAATAGCCAAGCTGCTACACATCACTGATTCAACAGGTTCTGCAGATAGGATGGGTTTCTCTTCCACTGACACCTTCTTTCCTAAGAGACAGACAGTAGCAGCTAAATATGTTCTTGGTTCTAAATATATGCTTGTGTATCACAGTTATGGGAGTAAATACAGTATTGCCATTTCCATGTGTACTCAGTATATTAAAAAATAATAATTTATTTTTCAAAAACTTAATTTTGTCTGTAGTTTTATACTGACTGGAAGTATACATACTTGATTTCTTCTAATAATGAATGAGGAAAAAATGTAGGTCTATTTCAGCTGGCATTTCCAAAGAGAAAACAGGTCTTTTAAATATTACACATCCATAGTCTTATTATATTCTCACAGTATTTTATTTCCCTTTCAGGTAAAGTTTGATCCAAAATGCTTACACCCAAGCAGTTCCCACTATCACATTTGCTGCCCACAGTGCTTACATGAACACTTACAGGGAGCATCTACTGAAGCTGCAATAAGTGGTCTGATTCCCAAGAATCACTGTATTTGGGGACCATTTTATACTGGCTCCAAACAGTCAGGCACTGAGTCTAACAATAATATTACAGTCAAGTCACAATTCATAAAAGCAAGTACTATAGGGGTAATGTCTCAGTTAGTGAAAACAAGCAGTACACATATCAGCAGAGGCTTCACTGGAAGTATAATATACACCATGATGATATCTGGATGGACCTAAAAACTGCAGAAGCTAAATTTCAGGTCACAGGTGAATCTACTGTGCATACATCCAGCATATGAATTGGAAATTTTTACTGACAGTATATGATAGTTACAACTAAACTGATAAATAATATTTTGCCAAAATTTTATGCCCTTCCAATAAATGGTAACAACCATTTGTTTTGTCTGAGTTTAATGACTAGATGGAGATAACATATTGTACTCTTTTAATTTGGGTTAATTTTTTTTTTGTCATGTGTTCCTACCTTGTTTTTCTATTCTCATACCATTTTTTCCTCTAGTTGGATGTTTGCATACTTCCTTTTACTCTACACTACCCACCATTCCTATCTCATCTCCTTCTTTCTTTGTCTTTTGCTTGTATTTCCTTTTTTCCTCAGTGTTAGAAGGAAACTCTCCTTCCTCCCTCTTTCAACTGTTTTCAACTTCTATCTTAATTCTATTTGCGTTTCAGTTTTGATTTCCTTTTCTTTCTCAGAGTTTTAATTTTTATTCCTTATTTGCATCCTCCTCCACTCTTATTCCTCACATTGTAGAGTAATAACCTCATGTCTAAATGAACTGTAAAAAAAGGCAGAAACTCTATTCAACCAATGCATGTGAATAATGAGGAAACTGTATTTTCCTCTCCCTCATTTTGCTGCAGAAACTGCTGTAATGAGAAAAGTTAAGAGAGAGTAACCCAAGGTCACAAAATTGATGACTATTCACAAGGTCTCACATTTTCGTAAGTTTTGGTCCACCTGCATATTTGGGTTAATTGTCCAATTATAGCTTCAGCCTATGAAGTCCCATCTTTCTTGTTTTCTCTTCAGTTTATACCTTTGGGCCTGAAAGATCTATTGATTGTCCTTGGGATCAAGCTAGAAAAGGAATTGTTTTGTTTACCTACCCTGTGAAGAGAGCTCACTAACACTTATCACGAAGCTCAAAACTACACATCTAGGCAGCACAGAATATGAAAAATAAGAAAGCTAACATTTAAGGCATCAAAGGTTTTCCTAAATATGATCACATGGAAGGCAATTAGGTCTGTTTACACAGTCTGTGTTCAGTGTGACAGCCCAAAACATATTTTTAACATAATTATAAACAGGCAACAATGCAGTGTAGTGAATCTCAGATAGACATTATATCCCAAAAATATAAAAAATAATAGTAGAAAACATTGAATATTCTATATGCTTTTCATTTACAATTTAATTCATTGGTGTGTATGTCAAGTGTAATAATTTTCATCATATTCAAGACCTACCCAAGCATCTTGATGTTGTGGCATGTGTTTATTTTAATAGTTTGGTGTTCATAGCTTTATGGTTTATTCCTATGTTCCCCCATGTTTCCTCTGAAGTTGGTTTACCCCTAAGTTGTGTCCTTCCCTATCCATCATTGTAAACCCTGCCCCTTTACCCAGACAGTTTCCCTTCACCCCTCCCATTGGATTGTTAATCCCACTTTGTACCTACCCCTTGTTCTGGAATCTTCTCTGTTCTTCAATGCCCCATTGTCCCGGTTTTTGAGACAGTTATCTGTCAGGGAAGGCAGAAAAAAAATTGTAAGCCCCCACCCTCTCCCTCCACCCCTCGAGATATAATTATTATATCTCGAAAACACGGAGTT
>VWYI01019184.1:4671-25418 GCA_013399455.1 Anthoscopus minutus
GGGGCTCAGCCGATCCTTTTGTCTTTTAAAGTACCGATGATGTCCCAGCCATCAAGGCTTTCTCTCTCAGCTAAATGGGAAAAATTCTAACAGCTAAGAAACGAAAAAAAAAACCATGTAACCCCCAACATTACCTCAGCAGAAAATTACTTACTTTTTCTTTTTATAGAACCAAATCATCTATTTATCACAGTACCCCTTAATAACTTCCATGAATAAGGAGTACAAACATTTCCTTCCTATAGCCTACTTCCCTACAAAACACCTCTTCCTCCCATCTAAAAAAAAAAAAAGAAAAAAGAAAAAAGAAAAAAAAAAGAAAATCAGATGAACAAAGCCACAAAATAAACCCTACAAATTCTTCTCCTTTCCCTTTGCTTACTTAATGTGTTTCACTAAGATTTGTACAAGAAATCAATAAAGAAACTGCCAAACAGCAAGGAAAGCTGCATTTGAGGAAGTTCTGAAGACATTTAGGTAAAAAAAGTACTTACATTTCCAATTCTAAGTACTCATAACTGAGAGATGAGCAGTTTGGTATTAACACTGAAATTAAAAGGAATTTTTCAAAGGAAAGGGTAATGGAATTTTAACTGGTTTTATCATACTGGCATATGAAAGTTCAAACTTGTTGCAACTAACAAGAACAAGTTCAGCGTGCTCAAGACCAGCTCCCTTTGCTCTCTTGAAATACTTCCACAACGCACAGGCATGACAGTCAACAGATGTCTCTGGCTCAGGTACCTTGATTACAACTATGGGACAGTAACAAAACTTTAGGTACCAGCTACTGTAGTGCCTTCCACAAGTGAAGGCAAAGCTTATGGGGCAGGACACAGTAGTTTTTGAATTTAGATAATTTAACGTCTTGAGAAAGCTGCAAGTCCTTACCATTGCTCTACCTCATATTGTGACATTTTAACAGTCTGTTACAGGAACTGACAACAACACTCACATAATGTAAAAGCTTATGATAAGAAGGGTTATGAAGATGACAAAAGATGCTAAGCAAATTAATCTTAAGTCATCAAATAACATAGTAATTAAAACAAAGAGAAAAAAAACCAATAAAAACATTTCACAATGAAAGGAAACATCCATTAGAATTTCACATCTTTCTGTCTGACACCATATCCAGCACATGGCTCCATTCACTGCTTTGGCTAGGGTTAGGGTTACGCCTAGGGTAAGGGTTCAGAAAACCAAAATGCCCTGAGCTCCAAGCACACTGCAGATACAAAAGGCATGCCAGGGGCAACAGAGAACTGCCACAATATGGCTCCTTCCATAACTTTCTCCCTGGCAGCAACCTTGGCCCAAGGCTCCTTTTACAGCTCCACCTACGGTTAGGGTTATGCCTAGGATTCGGGTTAAGAAATCCACAACACCCAGAGCTCCAGGGACTATGCAGTAACAATAAGCATGCCAAATGGAACTCAAGACCAACAAGAAATGGCTCCACACACATCTTTGTGATTGGCACCAACCTTGGCCCAAGGCTCTTTTTACTGCTGTGCCTAGGCTTAGGGTTACACTTAGGGTTAGGGTTACGCCTAGGGTTAGGGTTCAGGAAACCACAAAGCCCACAACTCCAGTGACTATGCAGTAACAACAGGCATACCAAATGGAAAACACGACAGCCTAAAAAAGCCACCCTTTACCTCTTTCTGCTTGGTACCAGACTCAGCCCACGGCTCTTTTTACTGCTCCAGCTAGCGTTAGGGTTACGCCTAGGGTTAGGGCCCAGAAAAACACAAGGTCCAGAGCTCCAGGGACTGTGCAGCTACGAAAGTCATGCCAAGGGCAACAGAGAACTGCCACAACATGGACCCTGCCACACCTTTCTGCTTGGCACAAACCTCGGCCCAGGGCTCCTTCTACTGCACTGCCTAGGGTTAGGGTTATGCCTAGGGTTAGGGTTCAGAAAACCACAAAATCCAGAGCTCCAAGCACACTGCAGCTGCAAAAGGCTTACCAAGAACAACAGAGAACTGCCACAACATGGCTCCTTCCAGAAACTTCTGCTTGGCACCAACCTTGGTCCAAGCTCATTTTACTTCTCTGCCTAGGCTTAGGGTTACGCCAAGGGTGAGGGTTCAAAAAAACACACAGAGCCCACAGCTCCAGTGACTATGCAATAACAATAGGCATGCCAAATGGAACACACCACCACCAAAAATGCCTCCCGTCACCTCTTTCTATTTGGTACCAGACTCAGCCCATGGCTCCTATTACTGTTCTAGCTAGGGTAAGGTTACATCTAGGGTTGGGGTTAGGCCCAGCCTGAGGGTTCTGAAAACCACAGGGCCCAGAGATCCAAGACTGTACAGCTGCAATAAGCCTTCCAGCTGGAACAAAAAACCAACAAGTAATGGATCCAAACACATCTTTTTGCTTGGCAGCAAACTCGATCCAAGGCTCCTTTTAATGCTGCACCTAGGCTTAGGGTTACGCCTAGGGTTAGGTTTATGCCTAGGCTTAGAGCTCAGAAAACCACAAAACCCAGAGCTCCAGGGACTGTGCAGCTTCAATAAGCTTTCCAGCTGGAATACAAAACCAGCAAATAATGGCTCCACATACATCCTTTTGCTTGGCACCAACCTCAGCCCAAGGCTCCTTCTACTACGTTGCCTAGGGTTAGGGTTACGCCTAGGGTTAGGGCTCAGAAAACCACAATGCCCTGAGCTTCAAGCACACTGCAGCTAGAAAAGACATGCCAAGGGCAACAGAGAGGAGCAACAATATGGCTCTTTCCATAACTTTCTTCTTGGCACCAATCTTGCTCCATGGCTCCTTTTACTTTTCCAGCTAGGCTTAGGGTTACACCTAGGGTTAGGGTAACACAAAGTCCAGAGCTCCAGGCACTATGAAGTAACAATAGGCATGCCAAATGGAACACAAGATCACCAAAAAAGGCCACCCTTCATCTTTTTCTGCCTGGTACCAGACTCAGCCCATGGCCCCTTTCACTGCTCCAACTAGGATTAGGGTTACACCTAGGGTTAGGGTTACGCCTAGGCTTAGGGCTCAGAAAACCACAAAGCCCAGAGCTCCAGGGACTGTGCAGTTGCAATAAGCTTCCAGCTGGAACACAAAACCAACAAGTAATGGCTCCACACACATCCTCGGCCCAGGGCTCTTTCTACTGCATTGCCTAGGATTAGGGTTACACTTAGGGTTAGGGTTCAGAAAACCACAGAGTCCAGCGATCTAAGCACACTGTATCTACAAAAGACATGCCAAGGGCAACAGAGAACAGCCACAACATGGCTCTTTCCATCACATTCTGCTTGTGCCACAATATGGCTCTTTCCATAACTTTCTTCTTGGCACCAGCCTTGCTCCATCACTCCTTTTACTTCTCCACCTAGGCTTAGGTTTACACCTAGGGTTAGCATTATGCCTAGGCTTAATGCTCAGAAAACCAGATAGCCCAGAGTTCCAGGGACTGTGCAGCTTCAATAAGTTTTCCAGCTGGAATACAAAACCGGCAAGTAATGGCTCCTCATAGATCCTTTTGCTTGGCACCAGTCTTGGCCCAAGGCTCTTTCTACTGCATTGCCTAGGGTTAGGGTTATGCCTAGGGTTAGGGTTATGCCTAGGGTTAGGGTTCAGAAAGCCACAAAGCGCAGAGCTCCAAGCACACTGCAGCTACAAAATGCCTTCCAAGGGCAACAGAGAGCTGCCACAACATGGCTCCTTCCATACTTCTGGCTACAATCTTGCTCCAAGGCTCCTTTTACTGCTTCAGCTTGTTTTAGGGTTACGCTTAGGGTTAGGGTTCAGGAAACCACAAAGCCCAGAGCTCCATGGATTCTGCTGTAACAATAGGCATACCAAATAGGAACACAAGACCGCTAAAAATTCCTCCCTTCATCTGTTTCTACTCAGCACCAGACTCCGCCCATGTGTCCTTTTATCGCTCTGCCTAGGGTTAGAGTTATGCCTGTGGCTATGTTACGCCTAGAGTTAGTGTTTCAGCTTGAATATCTACTTCTAAAATCAGGGGAATGTATAATTGTATGATATCCACAGATGTTTAAATCAGCTTCATGGTGATATTTTCAGAGTTCCCTGGCACCCACATGCCCCGGGGTCTGGCTTTATTCATCTTCTCGTACCAGGGGTAATCCCTGTGTCAGGGCAAGACACAGAGAAGAGCCAGTCCAGGAACATGGTGGGAGTGTCCCAGGTATACAGGAACAGGATAAGGAGCCAGCTGGGCCTCAACATCCCCCTGGAAGCTTTCTCTGCTCTCTCCCCTTATCCCAGGACCTCCACAATAACCACTTAATTACTTAATTACATAATTACTTAGCAAGAACAGAAGTAGGCAAGTGTGAATTTCTAGCATTCCTAACCCAACACTTGTAGGTGCTGTTGGAGTGTCCTGGGAGAAGCTGGCTGGATGTGTGTTCTCCCTACACAGCATTTCCTTTTGCTACTTGAAGAGTTGTGCTATATGGATCTTTTGTCTGACTTATCAATATTTACATATAAAACCTTCATTTTTTTCTCACCAAAATATTTTTTACTTGTGCTTGCTGGCAATCTCATAAGAGCTTAAAACTAATATGAAATACAAAATAATTTCTAAATTGCTTGCAATTTTTTGGGGTGTGTCATAATTTTTGCTTTTTATAGGCATTTAGAACATCAATATGTATTTCTTGCCAGTGTATACTAATGAAAATGTCAGCTATTTACCATAAAATAAGACTATCTCATGAGTATTGCTTTGACTGCTTGTGAGTGCTTGCCAGAGATTAGACTGTGGGTATAATTTTGTTTTTATATCCCCATGTTGGGTAGCCCCGCACTCTAGTTTATCCAGATTTGTGCTAGAACAAATCAAATACGAAATCTCTGTGTTATTTATTGTGGAATTCTGAATATAATATAGCTTATGGATATTTTAAGAGAGTATGTTGCATGTGCTGTCATCAACTATAATCTATTCTTCCTTCTGTTCAGTGTATCGGTGCTTGTTCCTCAGTGACAAGCATGTTTTTTCTAGAAAATGTTACTCCTTACATCCCACTTAGAGGAATACAAAACAGAGAACTCAAAAGTGCAATCTTTTTCATTTAATATTATTTGAACCATTTTTCAGATGACCTTAATTTTCAATAAATCAATAATGCCTTGCAAGATAGTTGCTATGTTACCCACAGCCAATGCTTGCTTGGTTTATACTGATAGAACCAGCAGAAAGGCAATATATTCATTCAGGACTCTGTAAGTCTCAATATTTGCTTATTTAGGCTAGAAACTGTTGAAGTGCTGTCATTTTTGAATGTTTTGGCACAGCACAACACAGCTTTCTATCTGCAGATATATACCTGTGCACAGGTGCATACTAATAAATTGGAATTTTGAATGTTGAAACTAAAAATAAATTGGTTTTAAATAAATAAAAATAGTCCTGAGAGATGTAATATTTTGTGCAGGAGGGAGTCCTGGTTCATTTTTTAAAAACATTGTGTAATATTCCATGAACTTTTCTTATTTATATATAAGTTTATTAGCCCAAGTATGAATCACCTTTTTTATTGTTTTTATTTAGTTTTCAGACTACCATCATAAAAGGAAAAATCTGAAAAGGTACATTGAGTTTGTGTATCAGGGTCTTGGTAATGGGGAGGTTACAGGGCTGGCTTCTGTGAGAAGCTGCTGGAAGCTTCCCTCAATTGCAACAGCACCAGTGCCAGCCTGGCTCCAGGATGGACCTGCCACTGCCCAAGGCTGAGCCCTTCAGTTATGGTGGTAGTGCCTCTAGGAAGACAGATCTAAAAAGGAAAAAAAAAAGGGAAAATAGATTTATGAAGAGAGGAAAACTGCTGTGAAAATGTAGAAGAGAGTACTGAGAATACAAGAGAGAAGCAACCATAGGTAGCAGGGTTGCTGGAGGCGGGGGAGGAGGTGTTCCAGGCACCGTCACAAGCTCCCCTGCAGCCCATGGTGCAGCCCATGGTGAGACAGCTGTGCCCCTGCAGCCCTGGGAGGTTAATGTTGGACCAGAGATCCACCTCCAGCCTCTGGAGAACCCCATGCCACAGCAGGTGGCTGAATACCTGAAGGAGGCTGTGACCCTGTGGAAGCCTATATTGGAGCAGGCTCCTGGTAGGACCTATGGACCCATGTAGAGAGGAGTCCATGTTGGAACAGGTTTGTTGGCAAGACTTGTTACCCAAGGAGGAGACCCATGCTAGAGCAGCCTGTGCCTGAAGGATTGCACCCCATGGAAAGGACTCATGATGGAGCAGTTTGTGAAGAACTGTAACCCGTGGGAAGAACTCATGTTGGAAAAGTTTGTGGAGAACTGTCTCTTATGGGATGGGCCCCATGCTGGAGCAGGGAAAGAGAATGAGGAATCCTCCGCCTTAGGAAGAAGGAGTGTCAGAAATAGTGTGTGATGAATTGACCATAACCCCCACACCCTGTCCCCCTATTCTGCTGGAGGAGATAAGGAAAAACAGTACTTAAGCCTGGAAAGAATAGAGGAGTTGGGAGAAGGCATTTTAAGGTTTGGTTTTATTTATCATTACTTTGATCTGATTTGTAATGAATTAAACTAAGTTCCCTGAGTCAACTCTATTTTGCCCGTGACAGTAATTGCTGAGTGACCTCCCCTGTCCTTATCTTGACCACAAGCCTTTTGTCATGTTTTTCTCCCCCTGTCCAGCTGAGGAGGGGAGTGACAAAGCAGCTTGAGGGACACCTGGAAGCCAGCCAGGGTCAACCCACCACAAAAGGCCATCTGTCTTTTTATGTCCCTGATAAATATTGGAGTGGTTTCTTTAGGAAAGATAGCATGTTGTTGCTGATCTTTAGAGCCTCCAACAGATTATTGAATGTACAGGTGTAGAGTGTAGGCAGATAGGCCCCCAAACAGAGCTGACAATTTAAATAGTTTCCAGTTTGTCTTGGATTGGCTGAATTTTTTTTATGTGCTTGGAGAAAAATGGAACTTTTGGCCTTTATGATGGCCCAGAAGTATTTGTCAGGTGACTGATACAACTTACTCTTAATTCACCCAGCTCATAATGTATTTCTTAATATATTAATTTCTGGGTTTTTTTCAGACATTTTAATTCTTTTTCTCCATAAAGATGTGTCCATTCTTGTAGAGAGGAAAAAAGTTTTCAAGGAATTGCTGTGTTCTTGCCTTTGGCTGGAGCATATCTCACAGCAATGATTGTGAGGAAGCTTGCCATGCCACTCTGCTAGACAAGGAAGATTACACCTGAGATTAATAGTCTTCTTGACTTCTTTCATAGAATTTTTGCTAATACCTGTCTGAGGTGATTACCTACAGCACTGATTGGCAGCAAAATTAGCTCCAAATGGGTACTATACCTGAGATCTATGGAGCATTCCTCCAAAAGTCCTCAGAACCATCTGCTTGAGAGAACTCCAAGATAACATGCTTCAGGACTTTATTTCAATTTTCAGATCCATCTGTTCTGATCATTAGACACATTTGATCTCCCTGCTGGAGGAGCTGTCCCCGACCAAGAGGGGCGGGGTACGAGAGGCAGCTTTATGTAAGTGTTCCAGAACTCTGACCCCTCTCTGTCTGTCCTCCCCTCAAATCTGAGCCAGAGGTGCATCTTTCAGCAGCAGGTACAAATAAGAGCTCTGTGTTTTAATGAACATAAAGGAGTATATATATTTTCAGTGTGGTAGCACTTTGGGACCTTCTTGAGTACATCTGATGCCAATTTTGCCAAAGGCATGTAAAACTCTACCAGCAGATCTCAACTGCAAGTTTCAGGATTTCACAAGTGCTGCTTAGAATGTGGTATTACACTGAGCTTGCCATTCAGGAGGAGCCTTGATCTACCAGCAGACAGAATATAACCTGATGACTAGGAAGTATCCACAGTTTCTGCTGTCAAATATAAGAGGATGAAAACTTGGTCATGAACAGTTCTGTGTTGGATTTACTTTTGTGAGTTTCTGTCAATTGCAGCGTTAATCAGACAGATACAGGGTGAATCACAATGTATCAAAGTGGCTTCTTCTATACAGATCTGACCGGCAACATTCACATTTTCCCACCTCTCAGCAGTATTTTTTCCATATGGAGAAAAGGCAGTATGGTCCTTATCTTTACATCATGGCTTTACATTCATAGTTCATGCAAGACTGTGTATAACCAACTTGCTTAGTCAAGATGCTCTCTGGAAATGTGTGTGTTGTACAAAACACTTTTTGTCCCCCATGTGGGACAAAACACTTGTAGCAGAGTAACATAATCCCTGTCCTTCTGTATATATCCAGCCACATAATTTATTGTGTAAATATCTTTAGTTTCTCTGGCCTCTTATTTGGGTACTTCTGTCTTCCCTCTGAACTTAAGCCTTGACTAAGAGTTTTATGAAATGTCATAGTATTTCAATCCTTTTTACAGGAGTAACTCTGTTACATGACTTCATCATGTTGCTGAGAATTAGATTTTTTCCTTCTGAAATGTTCAGAGTGTGCTTCTTTTTGTTTCTGAAGACTGCATTTTTATTACTTAAAAAAATCAAAATGGGAGACTTTAATTCGCACTTTGTTGTATTTCACATCAATGTATTTCATTCTCATGTAAGGAAAGCCTACCTGCAACTTAATAACAAGGGAGTATTATTAAAATTTATTATATTTTGTTAATATTCTATTCTTACCTAATTGACATTTCCTAAAAAAGTTGAGGAATATAATTTGCAACACTACTGAGCAGTTGTCATATATAAACTTCTTTTAGACTGTTAAACCAAATACTAATTGAGATTTCAGAAGAAAAAACCCTTATAAAAGGTTTTGTGGGACTTTCTAAAGAAGTGAACACTTTTGTGGTTATTGTAAGCAGATAAAATAGAAGAAATTCAACAAATCTAAACGACTGTAAGTAGATAAAATAATGTGGATTTTATATACACATTCTGTTACTTTATTCATATTTTATTCAAGAAATACTGTTTTTCTGATTTGAAATTTCTGATGAGTAATTTTTATTTTTTTTGTATATTAGAAGTATTCACTTCTAATAGGTATCTCAGTGACCATGTTATTCATATATTTATGCATTGAAGTTCAATACTAACTTTAATAGGGTTGGGCACTGGATCAGGCTTCCCAGGGAAGTGGTCACGGTACCAGACTGACAGAGATCAAGAAGTATTTGGATGCTGCTCTCAGGCACATGGTGTGACTCTTGGGGATTTTCCTGTGTGAGGCCAGGAGTTGTACTCAATAATTCTTTTGGTTCTTTTCTAACTCAACATATTCTGTGATTCTGTGACTATTATTTAAAATTAAATATTCAATCTCTTCACAAACCTAAAAGTAAGTGAAAGTATCTATAAGACTTGAAATCTTGTACTTGAAATAGGTGTGAGAAATTCAACATACCTCACTCTCGTAAGGATCTCAAAATAAAATTTCAGCATTGCTTTAGCGATTATGAGGTGAATTGCTCTTAAAAGCTGCACAGATCCAAAACAAGGGTTAGGAGAAAGTTGCATTCAAGTAGGGTTTTCAAATGAAGAGTTATATTTTGTTTCTGAGACATGAATCTTTAGGATTCTATGTCCTTATGTTTGCTAGAACCATAAAGTTTGCATGTCATGAAACCCAAATCCAATTCCAGTTACAGCTAATGGAGCATTACTTGGCTAGTCTGTGATTTTTTAGATTGAGATTAGGCTTAAAATTTAGGCTGTTTTCCTCAATAATTAGGGGCACATTTAACAGTTTTAAAGAAAGCATGCCTGTTTTGATGTTAGAATAGCATATGATCCAACTTTCTCTTTCATATATCACTAATAACCTCACTTCTTAAATTTTGGAAGAATACCCATTTCTATATAGACAGCCTATAAGTAGTGTACACTTCTGATTTTATTCTGCCTGCCCCCATCACTGATGACGTCTTCAGGGTCTCTGCTTTTAATATGGGAAGCAAAACATACCGTCTGCAGAGCGGTGTTCTGGACTGCACTTAGACCGTGTGACCACGAGATGTCACAGCCCAGCTGTGATGCGGAGCTCGGCTTCACCCCACCGACTGCCTTCCCTGCTTCTGCTCACGAGGAGCACCACACACGACCCCCTCCCTACATTGTCTTCAGAAAAGTATTCATTTCCTAATGGCAAGTATTTCTGTCTTCAGTTCCTTTTTTCATTTGCTCTCCATTTGCTAACTCGATAGTCAAAATACTCTGTTCTGTGACAAACATTCATTTGACTTTCTTCACAGCTGTACTGTTAATGCTTTTCTCCTTTAAGCAATTGCTTCCCCTATTGTTGTAAGTCTGTATTTTTGTGAGAGCATAGCAAAATAGGAAAGAATAAAAAACTTCTTCACTTCTCTCTGCCAGTCCAGATTTAGTATACCTCCATTTTACGATCTTGTCAGCCGTCCCTTTTCTAAAGTAAAGTATTCTACCTTACATTGCGGTACTTGAAAGGTATTCTCTACCTTGATTCCTTGTTACTGCTTTCTTTTTCATTCTGTCTTGTTCTTGTGGAATAAAAAGCATGCAGCCTGTAAGATTTGGGAGCTTTGTGAAATCATGCAGTGGCATGGTGATGTGTTCTTCTGTTCCATCTTAGTAATTCCAAATACTTGATTTCCTGTTTTGATTGCTCCTGAACATTGAACCAATGTTTTCATAGAGTTGTTATAACTTCAAGGTCATGACACTTAAGTGTCAATTTTTCAGCTGCTCATGGTTATAAAGGTTATTTTTTTCCCCCATATTAATCACTTTTGAATTTCATCTGTATTTCATCTGCCATTTTATTGCCCAGTCAGGACTAGAAAGTTGTGCAAGGTTTTTTGCCATTTTTTGATTGATTTGTTGGTGTTGTTTTCCAGCTCCTTATGCCCTTGAATTTCCTCTTTCTGGAACAACTTAGTATCAATATTGGAGCATACCTAGAGATTCCCCTTGGTGTTTACTCACTTTTCTAGATAATTTAAGCAAAAAAAAAGGCCAAGCAGAGACCATTTTTGGGTTCCATTAGTGAAAAGCCATTACTGAGAAAACAGACCAAAGATGCTTTTACCTATTTATCGGGGTTTTTTTTGTCATTGGCTTAGTCATCTGAGGATCCATAAACCATGACATTATTACTTGTTGTAAGAGTCTATAGTGAGGAACTAAGTGCCTTTCAGAAAATCAAGGTTGTATTAACTTGTTTTTTTTGTCAAGATGCTTGCAGACTTCTTCAGGGATTTTGAGTGGAAGTAATAATCTTTAAATCTATATTCATTCTCTATGATAAGATCTGATTCAGTATGCCCATCATCTGAAGGATCTTTGAAAAGCAGTGTTTTTTCAAAGCAGTGATGCAGCAGCATTACATAGATCCATATTCTCCACATCCCAACACCGCATCCTAAAACTCATCTGGTACAGCCTTTACACTCTCATTGTGGATGTTTCCTCAGCCATGGCATTATCTATCCCAGTCTCGTAACTTCAATGTACAGAAAAAGCAGTTAAATAAGAATATTATTTTTTGGTGCAAGTTATTTTGGAAGGAAAAATGGCAGTACTTTTCTGTGTATTTTTTTGTCTGGTTGGTTGGTTGGTTTGTTTTTTCTTAGGAATTGTGTTAGATCCCTGTGCTCTGAACGTGGTTTTTTTTCTGAGTTTGGGTGAATAGCTCAACTTCTGAAATCCTGAAGGCTCATTTTGCATAAACTTGTATGTACAATTTCATTTTCCCAATGCTTTAAAAATATCAAACTTCAAAAAGAAAATATTCATTACTACTGACAATATTCTATCTGGATGGGATGCTTATAGAACTGAAGTATCGGTTTGACTCTCCTTAAGGGGACAAGTTGGGTTCTCATAAAGCATCATTCTATCTTATCTTCCTGAAAAACTTTGTAAGTTATCCAAATATTTGGTACATACCTAGCTGGTGCATCTTCACTGGTAAGTCTGATTGATGTTCCTGTCCTGGATTTTAATTATTCTACATACTATTGCCTTAGCTGCAGAAGAACAAATCAGAATATATAGAGTAGCCATGGGAGAGTTAATGTCTCTTCTTCAGTAGCTAGCACCTTAACCAGAAATTCTGCTTAAATTCTATTCTTTGTCTTTTGTTTAATACATTTTTCCTGTCTTTAACTGGAGAGCAACTTATACTTCCCTATATTCTGTGCATAACATCTACTGAGGTCTTTGAAGGAATGTAGTTTCTTTGTTAATAATGGTGGTTCCCTAAGAATTGTCACCACAAATTTTCTGCCACTTCATCTTCTGCATGAAAGTTTACTTTGCTCAAGGTAACATCACAGTCAAAGAGATTTAACTCAGTGTGTGGTCACTTCACTCTGACGTTTCCAAGTTATTGTTTATGGATGTTTTCAAGAACAATGCCACTGGAAGAGGAATTCTCTTCCTTCCTTTTGAGTCCTTGCTCTAAAATAAAAGGAAGATTGAATTTAAGCTGGCAAAAAGTGAATTTCCAGTTGATTATGCTGGTTTGTAATGTACTCATACTTGGAAATAGGATTTAAGACAAACACTTAATTTTCAAATGTTCATTTCAGTGACCTTGAGATTCGTTAAGGATTTTGTAGGCTTATAATCAGAGGATGCTAATTCCACAAACAATATACAGAAGTAACCCTTAACAATAAAATTTCTTCAATAAGATTTGCTCAAGAATTTAATTCTGCCATTGACTGAGAATTTCAGTTTCAAAACACTCTTGAGGTGCTGATTTATTGCTCATAATTCCCTGGCAAGCTGCAGTTCATGAGGAGCTCCACCCTAAAGAGCAGTGGGGAACAGAAGAGAGATTTGTTCAGGATTCTGAGAGGAAAAGTCTTGGACAACAGCAGACCATCACCATAATGCTACTCTCAGAAGGCTTTAATGGAATTTGCATTGCTGTCCAACAGCTATGTGTCTGGTCCAGTGTAATTGAACTATGACCCAGTCAAGATGAATTTTGTGTTAAATAGGAACCATCAAGTTATAATGCCATCCAAAAAATACAAAGTGCAAGGGTCCATATTTTTGTAGTGGTCTTTCTACTTCATTTGAGCAGTGCTGGGTATCTTCAGATTCAAGTCCTGGTACCTGGGTATAGCAAAATCCAAGAATGCTATGAATATGTTGAAGATTACCTCTGATTTCAGATGTGAACATTTGTTTAAGTTTCAAAGCCAAAAACTTACAAACATTCACTTTCTTTTCTTGTCAAAAAGTGAAAGGAATGATCCCCAAAATATTTGATCCTTCATGGTAGATTTTTCGATCAAGTTACCAGGTTTCAGTTCAGTGCTCTTTTACCAACACAGAGAATTACAGATAGGCTTCTTTAAAGCTGTGAAACCAGAAATCTCAAAAGGACAGGATATTTGAACAGAAGCCATAAAGTAGATATAGAACCTAGAAGTCTTTTATTTTTTTATACCAGTTACAAATATAGATTTTATTATTGTTTTATTAACGTCTAATATTGAAGACTTTAGCCCTAATATTTGTTAGTTTTGAGACTTATATCAAATTTAGAAAGTTACTAAAAAGATTAATTTCAAATTGTATTCTTTTTTATGCTTGATTTTTCAGATTCAGAATGACTAGTTTTCATAAGTAACAACTTATTGTTATAGAAAATATAAGAAAATAACCCACATTTTCTCTTAGGTAATGCCATAGCACACAAATCACTCTACCTGATGAAATTTTATCATTAGTCAGAGGCCAGATGCTCTCTGAATGACACATTATGAGCGTTGCACAGTGTTCTTAGTAGAAGAGAGATCTGGATTTCCTAAAGATCTCCAGGGAGTTTTCATGTTTCAAAAAATATATAGAAAATTACTGCAGTGTTCAATTTGTTTTGATGCTGCTTTCAAGCAACAGCTCTAAACATGCTCAATAGTTGTGAAGGTTCCATGTCTTGATTTTTACTGTCAGCTTCCACACAATACATAATTTGTCAAGTTTCTCATGCAAAATCTTGAGCTCTAACCATGTTCAAAACTGGCATCCAAGGTTATGGAAGATGCCTCCTTCTTTTCCCCCTCTAAGATTAAACTCCCACTTAACATCCATGAAAACAGATTACCTACATTTTGGAGCTTTTTTGATGGTTAAAAAAAATATTTTAACTACATATATACTCTTTGCGTACTTCACCTTTTTGTGGCCAAATAATGGCTTTAGACACATGAACAGGTGGATAAGTTTCAAAAAACCCAGAATACTAAGCACCAAACTCTATTAAAAATCAGGTCACAGTATGGCAATGGGTCTCAGGGTGTACAAAGCACATTTGAAATTCTCACACCACATATAAGAAGCAATTATTTGAAAAAAGCTGTTGGGAGTAATTTTGGAACTTTTGAGGAATTACACCATGGCTGAAGTTTCTTTTCCTTGCTACTATTGCTAGCATTTCCAGATGTTACAATTTGTCTGGATGTACTTTTTTATTTATTAATTTACTAATCTCTGACTTCCTCTAAATTAATTTTAAAAGATAATACACAACACAATTAAATGCAACAACATGGAACGGTTGTTAAATATGGGATTGAAAAAGAACTTCCAAAGTGCTAGCAGATAGTAGCTATGCTTTAAGAACGGGTTATACCTTTGTCCTTGTAGCTGGAACTACAACTGTACTTTTGTGACAGCTAAAATTTCTGATTTCCAGTCTGAAATGTGGTTTCTAATGTTTAACCATTTTCTCCAAACTTGTGTTGTCTTTATGTATGTTCCTTTTTGCTGTTTTCTTTCAACGTGTTTATTAACAAACAATGATCTGCACTTGCATCATAAGTTGGCATTGTTACTCTTAGCTTCAGGCCTTATTTTCTGTATGCCAGCATAGACTTACATACTCAGAAAAGAAGTCCCATCAGGAAACTGATGATTGAGAAGTTTTTATTTATTATGTGTTCCTTGACCCACTTCACTTCACTGTATAGATACAGGAGCATTTGGGCTGGTAGAATGGTGCAGCTGAGGTAGAAGCCAAAACAAATTGTGGTGGAATTGGAAGTAAGGAAAAAAGGAAGTATGCTATCACTTTCTTTAACTTTGATCTTACAAAGCAGGGAAATTTCCATTCTCTGATCATCCTAGTAACAGTTCTTCACATGTGTCCCAGTTTGAATCAATTTTTCTTTAATATAAGTTGCCAGAATTCTGTGTAGCAGTATACAAAAAGTATGCTCATTAGTGCAATGTAAAATAGCATAAAGGCTTCTCTTACTCTACTGAAATGATCATTTCTGATATAAGGTCATGTTTGCCTTGTAGGGTCGCATCATATTGGTGGCTCAGTTGTCCTGAGATTGACTAATATGTTCTGATCTTCATTTCCCTAATAGGTTTTCAGTGTATTAGTTTCTGAGAACTGTCACAGAACTAGATTTAGGCATAAATAGTTGTGTATGATGACAGACTGATGTGTCTGCAGGATCATCATGGTACAGAATTGCTCCCATATTTCATCCTCTCTTAGCAGCTCAGGGTGCCAAGATCATGTGAGCATTAATTTAATGTGACTGCTGCTATGCTGGCTGTGTACTCATCCCCTCCTGCTCACACCTCTTCCCCAACACTCTCAGCTTGTTTTCTAGAGGGGTTAACAGAAGAGAAAAGAGTTCATTTCAGTGTGGGGGAGTGAAAGATGGATTTAAGAGTCTAAGCTAGTCCCTGCTTCTAACAGGGCTGGTGGTTTAGATCTCATAGCCACATATTAATGGGACTTGGAAGCTTTGCTCAGTTATGATCTTTGTTGCTTCCTCTTAATTTCTCCAGACTGGAGACAACAGAGTATTTTACGAGGATTTGGCCATTGACAGAGGTGAGCACAGAGCAAACTGGAATCTTGGCTATCTGATGCTGGAACTGGAAATTCTTTTCACCTGGGATGCAAATTTCACTTCTCTGCCTCTGCCAGCAGCTTTCAGTTGTTTTCCTCAGACAGGGTGCACAGCCCCAGCCCTGAGACAGAGAGAGGGTTGTGCAGAAGGCAGGGGGACCATGGCTGTTTGTTATTCGTGGTAGGGATGTTGCTTAGCTTAGCAACACAAACTTCTCAGGAAAGATGTTCCTGTCCCAGTTCCTCTGTTATCACCACAAAATATAGTTTTGAAGCCTGTTCATGTTGAGAAAATAAGTAATTTTATCCTCTCCTTGAGGGCATCAAAATCCAATTTAGTATACACTGCTAAGAAGCCTTGAGCACTGAGCCAGTGCCCCAACCTCATACTTTGTATTATTAAATGTCATGACACTTCTATTACTCCAGTCCCTGAGTCACCCGGTTTTTCCTTTATCCTAGTTCAGTTTTCTGTATTGACACATGGATAGGAGGCATTGACATCACTCCTGCTTTTTATGCCAGGCAGTTTTAAAAATATTTAATAAGATTATTCTCAAAGATGATCTTTGAGGAACTCCACTACTAACTTCACTCTAGGGCAGAGGTCTAGCTCATAGGAGTTGACATCTCCTCCACAGCCAGTTCCTTACTTCTTATAATTGCAGCAACAACCGGAATTTTATGTAAAACTTTATGTGTAGAGTGTACAGAGATCTAGAAAAACACTATTCTGCTTTTTAATTGTTCATAAAATTTGCTCCTTTTTTAAAGATATCTTGTCATTCTAGCAGGATTGCTTTGCTAGTCAATTCATTTTATCTCATTTTCTGTTTACCCTCATGTATTTTATGGTTTATTTTCCTCAGAGGTAGTTTCAGATTTTTGTACTCTGAGGTCAGGGTAGTGTTCAGGTGTGTAGATCAGTTTTTTCTGCACTGTTTGCTGACATAAAATAGGTATAAGAATAGAGAAGTAGGACAACATTAGCAAATTAATTAGGTTAGACTATTGCTGTAATATTATTTTCAGTTATGGATGTTATATTTAAAAAATATTGAAAAAATATTCAGAAATAGCTATAAGAATGTTTGTGTGCTAATTGTAATGCAGGTTATAATGAGAGGCTTAGAAAGCTCAATCTGTTCAATATGTTTGAGTGAGGATTCAGATGTAATTTGATCAGAGTCCACAAATAAGTGCATGAAAATAAGATTTCTAGTATTTAATGGCCTAAAATAGTATAGAATGTAATAAGGTCCAGAAGCTTGAAACTGAAGGTAGATGAATCCAGACTAATAAGAAAGGTTCATATCTTTTAACAATGAGGGTAATTAACCTTTGGAACACATGATTTAGATTGTCATTGCTTGGAATCTTAACAAAGGCATTTAGTTTTGATGTAAAACCAGGAGATTCTTTGGCCTGCAGAGGAAGTGTGGTCATGCTAATTTAGTTATAGTCTCTTTTGGCCTTGATATTTTTCTGATTCCTTTTTTAAAATTCTGATACATAAAACAAGTCCCTCAAACACGCAAAAGAATGGAAATAACATTAACCTCTCCTCTCAGCTTGCCACGTACAATACACTTATCTTCATTTTCTATACTTAGGAGGAAAAGACCTTACAAAATGAAATCTGCTTGCCCTCCTGCCTTGGTAATCTGTAAATGATGGCATTTTATAGCTATAAAATGTTGGAATTGCTATCTTATTTTTATAATACAACAGAGCTTGTTATTTAGTCAAGATTATTTCAGCTTGAATTAATTCCTAGTCAGTCTGTTTTCAAATAAGCATTGCTTTTTTTGTGCTTTGAGAACTAAGAATAAAAAAAACAAAACAAAACATATGCTGAATATTGCCACTTAAAAAGGCAAAATGCTTCTTTTGTATGTGGGAAACCCGTTGTAAACAGGGAAGTATTGTGGGTTTTTTGAGCCAAGTTTTATGAGAAGAGACAAAAACTCATTAAGAATGATGGGCAGACATAGAGAAAAGCAATGGTGCTGATTTTATTAGTTACACAAAGCATAGGAATAGATGGGCCAGTACTTGAAGTGACTCTGTCATGAGGACCTCTGGGGGTTTTTAACAAAAATTGTCTAAGTTTTATGCTTTATATTTACCATTCATTGTAAAAAAAAAAAGGAAAATTATTTAACCTTCCATATCTCTCTAGACTTCATTAATTAATAAATAATTAAGGAAGATGTTTCTATTAAACAGATAGGGGAAATAGGAAACAAAAATCAGTCTGCTTACAAATATTGTATCTTAAAATATTTCATTATACTCCTTTTTTCTTTTTTCCCATGTCATTTCACTTGTTTGTGTGTTGTTTGAGCAATTTAAAAGTTAGCATGACTTGAGAGAAAAAAAGCATGAGCGGAGAGAAAAACATAGATGGGGTTTTTGTTTGTTTTGTTGTTTGTTTTTGTTTAGGAACATTTTCACACATTTTCACAAGCACTGAACTACTGATTTCTGTGGTAACATTCCTTGACATCACACACAAAATAAAATTCAGAAGACTGAATTAACCGTGACATTTAAGAGAAATCTTTACCTAGATGAACAAAATAAAAGTGGATAAGCAGTCTATGACAGGATAGATTGTCATCTAGTACACTCTCAGTATAACATTTTTTTAATTTCTGCACTATTTTGAGAAAAATATATGGGTACTTTCCAAAAGAAAGTTGAAACTGATTAATTGTTATGAATCTTGAGGATCTAAGGACAGGAAATCAGTGGGGTTTTACGGAGTTGTATGAAGAGGATACAGTATTCTTAGGTGTTCATTAACAATTATACTAATTTTTTTGCATAGCATCTGATTCAAGAACATTAAAATATGGTATAGAATCTTACTGTAATAGCCTGCCTTTGCCTTATAAGCAGTGAAAGTGTAAATGGGCAAAATAGCACTTAATCCATGCCTGGAAATCTGTAACTTTTAGCTGGAGAATTAATTTTTTATTTGGTCCAGAATACTTAGTGATTTATTTGAACATACAAAAGGTTTAGGAAACATTTACTTGATGTTTGAAAAATGATGAGGTGGAACATAATAGTATATCATTACATAATTTCCTTCTGTAAGGGCAAATTTGAAGCGAAAGTACAAAGTTCATCTGGATTTGTCTCTTAGAGCAGATGTCCAGGATGAATACTGAATGACTTTAGTCTTTAAACAGAGGATTTAGAAAGCTTCATGTTTTGAGTTGAAGTGGAAATAGCTATAAAAAAAGAAAATTATTTCAATGCTGAAGATACACGAGTTTTTCTCTATAATGTACATTATATAACTTTAAAATTGTAGTACGATTGCTGTTCCATTCCCAGCAGCTTTTATGTGTCATGTTAAATCATGCCAGATTGGTGGGTTTTACAGTGATCTAGTGGAGGCTACAGGAATACTACCTGCTCCATTTTTAAATGTTGAACTTGTTAAATAGTAGCATATTGCTTCAGCAGATTTTCAGTGCACCAGTTTGCCATATAGAAAAATGTTTAGGCGATATCTACAGCAGCCAGCACTAAAGCATATTAGGTTATCTGAAGTATATTCTCAGAATAGATGTTTTAAAAATAATTGACAAATTGAAAGATGAAATTATCTTAGATAATTTCTTGTTAAAAATGCACAATTTTTAAAAACAAGCCTCAATCCAAACCTGGAATTTACTGTAGGAGTTTCTCCTGCTCTTAATTAAACATGTTCTTCACACAGAATCATTTGATAAAAATTGCTTATTGAATGAATGCAGGACTTTACATACTGCTGTATGAGACTCCTTATTCACTTGAACTTTCAGAGTTCAAATATATTGTGGAAAAAGAGTGTTAAAAAGGCATAAAATCAGTATCACCTTAAATTTACATGTTGAAAATATTTGAATTGCTCTTTCTGAAGTTACATGTGAACACAAGAGCTGTGGTTGTTGAATAAAATTTTGCTGATAAGTAAAAGATTTGCAGATTGACTGTACTCACAATAGAACTTAATAGAACAATATTGTAAGACTGAGGGAATCAGAGAAGTTTATAATGACATATAAAGCTGACTCTTCTAAGTATGTAATAGCTAGTACTGTAAGAAGGGAAAGCAATAATTATTTTTATAACCAGTAATATTGAAGTGACTGCAGGCTTGCAATAAACAGGCCTAGAGAACAGTAATGCATTCTCATTTGATAGAATTTTTCAGTATAAACTTCAGGACTTGTCCTTCTAGGCATTTGAAAAACAAGCATGGGTGATGCCTGAATTTCTCTCATGAGTGTCTGCAAATGCCCAAAGACATTTCTGGCAGGGTGGATAATATCTGAAATTCTTCAGATTTGTGGAGAGAAAAGCTTGAGAAAAGAAACCAGACGTGGCTGGTTTATGTATAAGACAAATAAGTTTTAATAGAACAGAGAGCCTTTCTGAGAGCTGCATATATGTATGTAGGTACAGGTACAGATGTGAAAGAACAGGTTTTTCTTTGTTTGCAGGGCTTACATTAAGGTTCTTAGGAACACTTACAAGGAGAAATCTTAGCTGTGCAGAGAGGTTCGATATTTGACCTGGGCAGTAACTCCTCAAGCTGACTTCAGGGCACAGGATGACAAATCAAGAAGTTGTTTTAGATTTTAAGTGTAAGCACATTTATTGTTTGGTTGATTTGTGCTTCTGGACTGAATGTGAGCTGTTAATATTTTTTAATTATTGCTTGTCTACCATTCAATGGAAATATCAAAATAAATTGACCTGGTTTTCCTTAGTGTGTACTAATTTAGAGAATCTTAATAGACAATAGTCAACTTTTATTAGTGTATTAAGTGCATCAAAAAGCCTGCTGCATGAGATGATGTAGAAATCCACTGAAAGCTAACCCC
>VWYI01019185.1:0-39739 GCA_013399455.1 Anthoscopus minutus
ACCCCTCCCTGGAGGGAGGATGGGTCATGTCTCCCACGATAAGGAAATTGTCTTGCTGGTTTCTTATCAGCTGTCTTATCAACACAAGATTGCATCACTTCCCCTCATTCCAGTTCCAACAGATGGTGATAGAATAACACACTTTTCATTACATTTTGCACTGTAACCCATGATACAAAAGCTGGAGAAATAGGGACTTGCTGAGCCTCCAGGAGGACTCCAGGAGGACCAAATGGGAGTTCACCAGCATATATGAGAAGGTCATCAGGAAGATCTCAATGAAGGTATGCCAGGATCTTCTCTGTTGTTCATGACAGGTAACAACAGCCATAAATTGGAAATTAGAGAGATTCCCGCTGGATATAAGGAAAAATGTCTTTTTTTGTGTACCAAGCAGCGTAGCAGGTTGCCCTCAGAGGGCATCTGCACTCTTCAATCACTGAAGGTTTCCAGCATGTAGCTAGATAAAGCTGTGAATAACTTGGTCTGATCCCATAGCTGACCCTGCTTTGTGCTAGAAATTGGACTAGAAATCGCCTGAGGTCCTTTCCCACCAGTTTTCTCATGATTCTGCAACTAGCTTTTCACATTGGTAATCTGTGGGGCAATCTATCAAGTAATCCCCATGTCTGTCAGATGTGAAAAAACTGTTTATTTTAATTGTTTTGATAATTTTGAAATATGATCTGAAAGAAGAGTTAAAATTTACTATGTGATTTTAATTAATAAATATATACTCGCATAATTAACTCTGGGGTGCTTTTGAAAAATCTGATGCCTATGTTTCCAGATTTCTTTACATTTTATCTATTTTTATTTTTAAATTGTGTTTGCATACTAAAAAACTTCTTTTCCTTCATCTCTGTTTCTTACTTAATTCTCATTTGGATGATTCACATCACATGTCAAAAGAATATTACCTGCATGTTAGATGCAAGACACTGAAAGGAGACATTAGATTATTTTTTTAATGAGTGGTACCATAGTAATATGATACAGTATTCTCAAATTATTTTGGTCTTCAAAACCTTAGATCACACTTACAGATGAAGAGGTTAATTAGAACTTCCATAAACTGCCTAAATATTCTATAAATAAATTCCTTTCCTGGGTGCTCATTACAAGCATATTCCAAATGCAATCCACTGAGCTCTCTCGTCAAGATTCTTTTATGATACTGCAATGAAATGTGCTATTCCTGCATTTTATTTTCAGATTTACATTCATTTTCTGTACTAATAAACCACCAACATATAAACTAGGTCCTGCTTTCTCAAGGACCACTCTGATGAGAAAGTTGCAAATCTTTTGAGGCAGCATGCCAGCCTGCCTTTTCTTTCTTAACTTCCACATCAAAGAGGTCAAAGAGTATTATCAGTGAGAACCAAAACACACTGCCTCTCAGAAACCACAGGTGTCTTATCAGCAAGCGCATCAGCCTTTCTGAAAGGCCCAGATAGCAGGAAATGAGGATCTCAGCATGTCACTGCCTTTCACTGCTTCCTTGCCCAAGATGCTGTGGCTTTCTTAGCCCTTTAGCTAAAATCCTAAACCAGTCTTTTTACTAGGATTTTACTCCTCTTTAATAAGATGTAGATCCCCAACTGAGTATCATAAATTCTTGTATTTGTTGACAGGTTAGACACGCTGTAATAGGAGCAGTAGCCCCAGTTACCCTCTTTTCCATAGAATGAATAAACCTTTTCCAGTTCTACAATCTAGTGGAAAACCCTCTCCAGAATTTCATATGAATGAGACACATTCCATAAAAATTATGAGAACAGATTAAGACAACCAAACCCTGATTACACATATGGAGGTAGAAATACACACTTCAAATAATAAGGAATTGTTTGCCAGAATTTGGTTCTCAGCCATTGCCATTGAGAAAATGCTGAAACAGTAAAACAGCATGAAAATTTTGTCATACTATATTAGCTATTTCCCATTATGTATTATTAGGAACTGTCATATTACCCTAGAGTCCAGCACAATCATAGATCTCCATTAGCTTAGCAGAAGGGCTTTCTTCTCTCCCTGACATAACTGCTAAGCTACACAATACTACTCTTTCCTTCTGCTGGAATACAACTCCATCAGATTAGCCATCTGGCCTGAAATACTTTCATTTTCTGTTCAAAACCTGTTCCATATTCCACCCAGAAGGGTTTTTGACACAAAAGGGCTATTCAGGCCTTGACACTGATCTGGCAGAGCAGACTTCAATCCAACTGCATATAGACTCACAGCTGTGATGGTGTTCTGCAGTGAGTCATTTTCTATCCACAAGAGAAACTGTTTAATAACAAGAACCTGTTTTCTGATTCAAAAGGAAGACTACATCCCACAAACACAAGGGCCTACCAGAAGCATGATTTCTCTTGTTATTTGCAAATCAATTCCAGCTAATCTCAATTTGTACTAGATAAGTTTAAATAATTGTATATAATATGTATAGTATATTTCAGGGAATGAAATAGGTTAACAACTGTGGAGTCTTCCTGCTCTAGATTACCAAGACAGGCATTAGCTATGACTGCGCAGGCCATAATATTATTGTGCCATTCTAATCAAAATAAAGATCTGATTTGTAATAAAAGCTACTAAATCCCAAACAGACCATGAGATCTTCTAATGAATGCAGACAATACTCTTCATATACTTATACTATGTATAGCTCTTGCTATACCAGCAAGATAATCCTTTTTTTTTTTCCATTGACCTAACTCATCCACAAAAAAAAAGTGAGGGAATGCTGCAAAAAGCACCATGAGTACAGACATACCCATTGTGGAAAGTTTAGTCATTGCATATAACATTATGCAAAATTGTCTTTGAAAGTGTATTTGAAATAGTAGATTAAAGAAGACAAACTCTTTCTAATTTGCTTGTACAGTAACTACATGATTATTTTCCTACTCTTTTTCACTGTATTCAAGCATACTGGACAACTTTTATTTCAAGTCACCTCTACTTGCTAGTCTTTTGTAGAGAAAATAATCAAGCACCTTTCAATAAACCCTATTTTAGTTCAAACACAAGGGAATCTGAATCACAGAATGGAGTCAGTATATCCCTTAACAATCATTGCTTGCCTTCTTCAGAGCGTATATCCAACAAGGTGATAACTAATTGGACATCCAGTTACTGCTGAGTTCTATGAGGAGCTAGGGGAGAGCTGCTATAATGTCAAGAATCCAGGTAACATCCAGAGTTGAAGTAAACAGATCCATTTTTAGGAAGTAAAGCCACAGGTGTTGTCTGGAGCTTGCTGAGATCAAGAGTGCAGACAGAATAGTTTGAACACTGGGCTGCCAAGCCACAGGTGCGCCTTCACTAGTTAGTTAGTGGCAGCTGTGAGTGCAAAGTATTAAGAGATGTGGAGTGCAACAGACCTGCAGTAACACTATAGACCTGCTTCACACTGCTGGTGTTGGTTTGATTAGAAATGATTCAAAGTGACAGGTCACTGGACCTCAGGAGATCAATGTTTTAGCTTTGACTTCTTCACTGAGATAATCCTCTGGAAGAATAAAGCAATATAATTATGCACAAGAACCAGACACCACCAGAGCCTCTGTAACCTGTGCATTTGCCTGCAGAGAGAATTTTTTGGGCAAGCAGACAGGGCTTATCCATCCCTGTTGGCTTAGGGACAGCACACTGTAGCAAAAATACAAGATGGGTTGTAAATGTCCATTACTGCTTCTCTGTTCAAGTGGTTAGTTCCAGCCTACAAAATTCTTGGGTTGTGTCTTTCCTCATATCCCTTTCAAGGAGAAAAGATAATTTCTAGATACATATCTGACCAAAATTCTGAAATTCACAAAAATTAAGATTTGGAAACACACAACAGCTTCACAATAGCTACTATTTTTTATTTTCATCTTTTTTCTTCCTAGTACATATTCATTCACACAGACACTATTAACAGGAGATTGTATATACAAAAATGCATAGCGACAGTCTCAAAATGACTGTTGGTAACCTAGAAAAAAGAGATTTTTGTTTTCAGTTTATCTTATAATTGCTAACATAAAGGTTTTCGTATCTTTTAGAGCATATGAAACGTAAGATTTGTTGCTCTTTTTCCTATGAAGTGTACTTCCTTTTCATGTTTTATTTCACTACAGATTTCTTTCTGTTTCTAAGACCATCGTGTTCTCCCTTTCTAGCCTTATTCATCTTTTGGCAGGCTATGAATTCTTTTATTTCCACTCGATTAGTCTGTGGGGTTCTTTTCTTACAGCCCTGTGGTTGTTTGACCTTGCCTGAGCACCAGGTGCCCACCAAGCAACTCTATCACTCCTCTCCTCAGCAAGACAAGACAGGGGAGAAAATAAAATTGTGAAAAACCTCATGAGCCAAGATAAAGACAGTTTAATAAAGCAAAAGCAAAGTCTGCAAACAAAGGGAAAAAAATATTTATTCTCTACTTCCCATCAACAGGTGTTGTCAAGCCACTTCCTGTGAAGTAGGAACCATATAATGGTCTTTGTTTTGACTTTCTTATGGAATTGTGACGAATTTTTCAAGTAACCCAAATGTCTAACATTTGGGACCTGGGGATAGGGGAGATTTTGTTTTCCTAGAGAAATGTTTGTTCGTGATAGTTGTGATCTGTAAGAAATTCTACATCTTGGCACACAGTTAAGAGCTGGAGTCAGGGAAAATAGCATTTGTTTATTTATTTATTTGTTTGTTTGCTTTTAATTCATGGAATTAGTTAGCAACTTACTCCCCACATTGCTTTTGGTCACAGGCTTTTATGAATCTCACCTACTGCTTCCTTTTTCAACTTTAGGCTGCATTGCAAAGCTCTTATCCTTTTGTTCAGTAGCAGTGGTTGCACCATCGTCTTTAGTGAGGCTTTGTTCACACAAATAGTATTTTGCTACTGATGTTGTGAAGTTCCTAGGCAGTAAGTGGGTTCAAATTCAATTCAGACAGGGAAATCAACAGGGGAAAGATGAAAGGCACCTGCTATCACTCTAAAGGGTGCTCAGCAAAGTAATTTGAAGCCGGGTGTCTGTATGATTTTGATGGCTGTATTTACTGTAGAGTACTCCAATGTCTAGGACTTACATGAAGCTGACAATCCTCCCTTCCTGACTAGTATAATAGGGTACTTTTTTTTTTTGCTATTTATCATCAAAACATCATATATTCTTCTATATGATTCAAATTCATAAAACAAGAGGTAATAAAATCATTAAGATGAGACTGTGGGCCATTTCCAGAAGTGGGGTACATTATACATGAAAATAGGAGCAAAATTCTAAATTGAGAGCTTCTGCAACCTGTGCACCAGAAAGCAGGGTTCTAATGCAGTGAGAGAAGCTGGAGAAAACTGTACGGTGTAATAGAGCAATGTACTCTCCACAAGTAATGTCATAATAGCTGCATAGTATTTCAACAAAGTATATATCAATCTTTTCAATATGTGCATCCTTTCCAAGGGACAGAAATATAATTATGTCAAGCATTAATCTGCAATCTGACCATTTTATTAAAAGCAAGCTGCTGAAATAAAATAATAATCAATGAAATCTTTTCCTTTTTTCAGAAGTAGTATAGAAAGGTTTCCTACTATAGGGCATCCTGAAGGTCATTTGCTGAAGGAGAGCTAACGCCTGGCAGGGGTTGTGACTGTCACAAGTGCCTAATCATTTGGGATCAGACCAAATCACCCAGCTTTCTATTGATAGCATCCTCTGTGGCTGCATGCAGGCCAGAAGAGCCCCAGCTGCTTCCTACACTCTGTTGCAAGTTCAGCTTCTCCTACTTTCCATTAAAAGGCACTATTTTTAGGTAGGCAATCAAATGCTCTTTGCACTTGTTTTAAGGAAAGGTATTCAATAGCAATGCAGGTGATCTAAAAAGTGAGCTGAATACTTAACACAGTCTGAACCTTTCATCTCTTCTACCAGCTGAAACACTACAGTTACAAGAAAAAACCTGGCACTTCTTGTTTCTTCTCCTCTCTCTGCAGATAGACAAAAATTTAGAAAATAAACCACAAACTACTTAGGAAGGTGACAGTATGATTTATAAATTTAGGGGACAAGGGAAAAGCATTCAGAAAAACAATATACAGCTTTTTCCAGTGGGTACGCTGTTTAAAACATGCCTGTGCCATATGGAATATAGATGATTTATAACCAGGGGACTTCAAGCTTCCAAAACGTATAAAACCATTCCCAGAATATTTATTAAGAATAATTTACATGCAGAAAAGCATATCCTATGCTAATTCCTCCTATTTGAATGAATAAATAAAAGAAATAATCCATAACTTACAGGGTCAACCATTTATTTGCTTCTTTGTTCTTAACAGTACACTTTAACACAGCAAATTATCCTTATTTATTTATTCCTTATTTGTTTATTTTTCTTTAAGGCTAGCCTGCAAGTCTGGAAGATGTCAAGAGGTATTAGCAGAGAGGCAGAGGTCATGGGCTGCTGTTGGCTACCGTGGTGTGAAGCTGACAGCCACAGCCAGCCAGGCACAGCGCTGGCTCGCTGAAAAACAGAAGGCAGTGCAGCGTGAAGAAACACTCCCTCAGCACCACTGGCCACATCTGCACTGCACACAGAGCAAGTGTGCTGCAAAGACACACAATAAAAAAGACCAGAATACATGAAACAGAAAACAGCAGCATGTATGTCCTCCCAAGGTAAGGTGTTGTGTATTTAGCCCCGGTGTGTAGCTCAGCCCTATGCTCACTTGGCTCACTCACTTTACCTGCTGATGTCAGATGGTGTGGGATATCCCTCTGGTCAGTTGAGGTCAGCTGTCCTGGCTGCTGTCCCCTCCCAAATCCTTCTGCAGTAGTGGGATGGGTGTGAGAAACAGAAAAAGGCTTGACTCTATGTAAGCTCTGCTTAGCAGCAACAAAAAAAATTCGTGAGTTATCAACACTGTTTCCCGCACAAATGCAAATCATAAATCCATACCAGCTACTGCAAAGAAAATTCTTTATCTCAGCCAAAGCTGGTACTGAATGGTAGTCCCATAACATGTATTTTCAGACAAGAAAATATATATTAAGGGCAGAATAACAGCAGGAGACATACAAAACAAAGTTCCTTTGTAGTTCTCTCTGTGGCAGTGAAAGCAAATCTTACTGCTTACCCATTACAGTTTACTGGGTGGATTTTGTAGGATAGAATAAGTCAAGGGGAATAATTTTTCTGAAGCTGAGATATGCTAGCCCTCACCCTGTTCCCTCTTGTACAGACACACAGACACATAATTTGATCTTGGCCCTGCAGACCTGTACAAGGGAAGAGCTGATCACCAGGGTGAACATTACAGACCAGGAGTGCTCATCAAGAAAAAAGACGTCTTCTACCACCTTCCATGGTGGTAAACTATACCATTTTCAGATCCTACCAGTACTATAGTTCTGAATATTATTTCTGTTAAATGTGATGGAAGGTTATTGATACGGCAGCTATTAACATTCTTTGCAATAATATGATTGCTACTGTGCCAGGCATTTTGTACTAATATGCTTAGAAATAATTATGTTATGAAACACTACTTGAATGACTGTTAAAAGTAGGGGAGGAGACTGGGGAGGGGGAGTAAGGGAAGTTTAGGCCCAGAAAAAAAAATACATGAGCACTCACAACTTTTTAAGAGTGTCTATTATTCTTGCATTTCAAGAATGTTTATTAGTGTCAGTCAGCCTTGTTCTTTCTGTGGGCTATCTTCATAAATGGAACTGCATTCTTGGCTTATTTCAAATACCTAAGAGAATCTAATTGCTATGATTAGGTTCAGTTAAATAGTCAAACTAGATCCTTTTTTAATATAAATTGCGGACTTCATATTTAGACTTCAAACTTCTATGTTGTTACTTGAAAAAAAAATCTGTAAAATATCATCATGGCAAGCACAGTTCACCAAATACTTAGGACCACTGATTTCTCTACAGAGCCCCAGAGTTAATCTTTCTTAAATCCTCTTTCAACACCTTTTTAAATTTTCTTACAGAAGAGAAACCAGAGATAGCTCAAGCCCTTATAACACAGGTTTAAGAGTTGAATATTCTGTCTTATGTTTGCACTATTTTGATTGCCTTTCCTGAATGATTGATACACAAGATTTTATATGCTGTTGAATGCCACCTGTTGTATAATCATTTTAATTATTGAGTTGCATCATTGTACCAGTACATAACACCTTTGCCTTATTTTAAAATGACAGATCTATTTATGGTTCTGTACGATGATTTTCCTTGCCATTAGCATCTTAGCCGTCATAATACAAATCCAGAGGCCCTTATTTAGGAGTTAGAGCAGGTCTTCTCTTTTTCTTTATGAGCTCTGTGAGGTGTGAAGCAGAAAATAGTCCGATTACTTCAGGACAATTTTGGGGTTTAGTTATCACATCTAAAAGTGTGGCTGGATGAAATTAAGTGTCTTCAGGGTTTTTTTAATCACTGTTACTACTAAAATGTGGGGTTAGTGGTTCTATTTTCTTTTCTTTTACTGTGGGATCAAAGCAAACCATAAAACTAGGGAAGTAATTTCATACATTTCACTCGACAATATAAATTCAATTCTCAGATCACAACAAGCAGCTGTGAATTGAATGTACACGCTTATGGCTATGGCTGTGATAAAGCCTTTGAAGAAAATCCCTTCTGTAAGCACATCAGTTGAGGAACACAGAATATCTATTCCACACCACTAGTCTCAGTGACTTTTCTTTAACATAATACTGTTTCACGTTTATGTTTCACGTGTATGCCTTTGTAAACATCTTTTTTTAAGATGCCACTTATGGTCAGTCCAATAACTGGAAGGTACAAAATTGTTCAGGATGTGCAATTAAGCCATTACCAGTAAATCACTGATATGAATACTACACTTTATAGACAAATTAACAAGCCTCACAAATAATCTTTCTCTGTCCAGTGTAGTATCATGGAGATTCAGCTGTTTATCTGTTAATGCAAATCCCTCTTCACAATAACATGAATGTCATGGGCAGGTACATGAAATACAAAAAAAACTCAATAAGAAATAGAAAGATATGGAGCATTCTCAGTGGTATCTGCACATTGTTTTAATGGAAGTCTTACAGGCATGAATTGATTAATTAATACTCCATTCTCTCAATTCTTACTGTGTCCTTGAATATTTAGCTTAGACTGCAGTCAGACAGAAGTAAAGAATGCTCCACATTTCCACATATATTGAAGTGGAAGAGCTTTCTGGAAATTGAAATAAAAATCCTCAGCTCAGTTGTCTATTTTCTTGTTTCATATGACACCAGAACAAGATGTTTCTTCATCTGCTCTTTTACTGTATCATAGATTCACAGCACTAGCCTTCATTTTATCTCTCTGAACTAAAATAATATATGCAGCTTTTATATTGTGACATTAAAATAGGCTTTCCCATGACTGCTACTATTTTATAGCAAAATTTTATTTCCAGATGTAAAACCCTGGAAGTGACCTAAATCTATAACATAAATCTATGAGTAAGGCACAGGGTAGCTAAGCGGAAAGAAAAAGCAATTGAACAATAGAATGAAAAAGAGTATTAGCCTTACATCCTCATATTACTCAAGACCTAAACTCAAATACAGGCTTGGGTCATAAAAGAAAATTAGCTTGATCTTCTCATTTTGGCATCCATTTGTGGAAATCACAGTACTTCAACGGAGTTAACAGTCCCTGATCAAGAGAAACATGAAACTGAAAGTCCCTGTGTGTTCAAAGCAAGCAGATGGAAGTTGTTCTGGGATAAATTGCCTTCAGCTATTCCCTTCCTTGGGACCATATCTGACACAAGCCAGTGAAACTCATCTTTATTTTAGAGAGAGAGTAATAGACCAGATAAGTCTCAGGATGATAATTGGCATAAAAATTATTGGCAGAACAGACCTGGCATTGACCATGAAATGACAGTAATGCCTCAAGAATACTGAAGAACTGAAGACACTTATTCTTTAATACTAATTTCAGTTCAGGATTTTTAGGGACTGAAAATCCTAGTTTCTTCTCATCTGAAAGACATCTTTAAACCTTATAGTATGATTCAAATTAAATGGATCAATTTTCATTATCAACTCTTGTGAGTTTGAGAGTCGCAGGTTGACTCTGTATTATGCAGCTAAGTCCATTTAAATTTATAAAATGTTATTCAGTGTGGGCTTCCATGGGGAATCAACAAAAATAGACATTACAATAAGGAAATCCCCTACAAGAAATGAAATGGAAACCAAAAGACCCCAACCTTATTCAATTCAGCAAATCATTTTTGCCTTCTGGGCCAGAGTGCATTGACCTCATTGAATCATTTTATTTCTGTAACAAAAGGTAACAGAATTTGAATTTGGGAAAGGAAGAGGTGCATAATACCATAAATAATGCTTGCTCCATTTTCCTATTACTGTAACTGAATTTCCTCCTATCTTTTATTTATATACTCTAGTGTAAGATCCAATCCTGCATCACCATTTTCTGGGGATCTTCCTTGAAAGGGTTTAGGAAAGTATCTAATAATTTACAAACAGCAAACTATGAAGCCAGCTATTTATACCTCTTATTCATGCCAAATTGTGCTTTAATTTCTAGATCTCAATATTTTCAAAATGCAGCTACAAAAGCACTTGATATAAATAGTTCAGTGTTATTTCAAAATAATTTTCAGGAAGTACGTTCCAAATAATGAAATGGTAGTACAATGTCTTAAATAAAACATTAGCAATAGGTCTGAATTTGAAAATAACTTTGTGAGGATAAAGAGAACTAGGAAACAAAATTCATCCATAAAACAGTATTTTAGGCATTACATGTAAAAAAGATGAAACTGCAATACCATCAGGAAAAAAAATACAATCCACTCTAACTTGAAAAGGTTCATTGTTTCTGTTTTTTCCTTGTACTTTACAGGAGGTATGGAGCAGAAAGATCATCATAGCTGTCTCAGAATCAGAGAATAGTTTGGGTTGGAACTATTGGGTGACCTTTAAAGGTCATCTAGTCTATCAATATGAGAAGAGACATCCAAGCAGATCAGGATTATCAGAGCCACATCCAACCTGACCTTGAAGTTTTCCAAGGATGGGGTATCCACCACCTCTCTGGGCAACATGTTCCTGTGTTTCACCATGCCCATCATAAAAAAAGCTTCTTCTTTATATTTAATCCTAATTTATCCTCTTTTAGTTTAAAACCATTAGCTCTTGTCCTATCACAACAAGCCCTGTTGAAAAGTCTGTCATCTGGTTCTTTTAAACCCCTCAAGTCTTGAAAGATGCCATTAAGCTCACCCCAAAACCTTCCCTTTTCACACTGAACAAACCCAACAGTCTCAGCCGTTCCTCATAGGAGAAGTGCTCCATCCATCCCTCTAACCATTTTTGTGCCCCTCCTCTTAACTCTCTTAACTCACTCCAGCAGGTCCATACCCTTTCTCTGCCAATGACCCCAGAGCTGGATGTGGTGTTCCAGCTGGAGTCGCACAAGAACAGAGCAGAGGGGCAGAATACCCTTCCCTGGCCAGTTGGCCACAGTGCTTTGAGTGCAGCCCAGGTTGGATTTCTGGGCTGTGAGTGCACTTTGGTGGCTTCTGTCCAGCCTCTCAGCCGCCAGCACCCACAGTCCTCAGCAGGGCTGATCTCAATCAGTTCATCCCCACCTTGTATTGATACCAGGGGTTGCCCCAAACCTGGTGCAGTACCTTGTGCTTGACCTCATGAGATTCACCTCCTCTTCAGCTTGTCCAGATCCCTCTGGATTGTAGCTCATAGCTCAGGAGTGTCAACAGCACCACTCATCTTCTTGTCTTCTGCAAAATTACTGAGGGTGCACCTTATCCCACTGATCTCTATGTCAGTGATGAAGATATTAAATATACTGGTCCCAATACTGGCCCCTTAGAGGCATCACTTGTCACTGACTGCCATCTGGACATTAAACCATTCATCATTGCTCTTTGGATGCATTTACAGCATCTGACTCACTTCTCAGAGCTTAACCAGAAATTAGGTGGTAAAAATTCTGGAAGTGTTTCATGTGCTTGGGAAGGTCTTCTTGAAGATTTGTCTAGAAATAAATGATCACTGCCCATTGTATCTTCAAGGGCTATAGGTGCTACTAACATAATTTTGTTTACCAATGCTGACAACTCCTAGGTGATGTACACTTTCAATCATAATTCAATGGACTATGTATCATCATTGTTCAAGAATTCAAGTTCTGTCAACCCTTTATAGCTGGTTCCTTTTCTCCCAAGACAAATCCATATCAAAAGTTCAGCAAAATTGCCAAATATTTTTGTATTTTAAAGGAAAAACAGTCCAAAAGTGAGTATATAATATTTTCCTTTGCAAATAAAGATAGAAAAGCTGACACCACACAAGGAAGTACTGTCATGAGCTGTGATCTCTGTTCAATATCTGCTGTTAAATTCTAGCATATAGATTTTCTTTATAATAGCAGCTCTTACTTGTGCAGGAAGTAAGAAGAAAAAGCATAGCATTTTTTACTGTGATCAGCTGTTTCATTTTTACTGTTTCACTTGAACATGCACAAATGGGTATTTCCTGGGCTGAGTAATTCCTGCAGGTGTGTTGAGCTAGCAGGAGAAATTACAGATATAAAACAGGCATATCCCAGGGAAGAAAACTGCCATGCACCAACTGGTCCATGGCAACTGTCCCTGTATGTGCTCCTAGCCCACAGCAAGGGCCAGGTAATTGGGATTCTGAGTTATTAGCACTCAGTAGGATGGTGTGTGCAGGCAGTTCACATAGATAGGCAAATGGGTGGCTACTTGTTCTCTACCATTAAATCAGTGGCCTGTCCCCATCCTATATGTGATGGTGACCAAGGCTTTGTATAGAGCAGTACTTTAATATATACAATTTTATCTGTGTTTACATAGTAGGCCTAGGCTAAAATGGATTTCCTAAATTATACGTCATAAGGTGCAACATAAATTGTAAATACTGGAAGTAACTTTGAGCATAGAATTACGGTTTTTCACTCAGTGGAGGCAGGGCTTTCCTGATTTCACCACAGTCCAACAGGTTTTCATTAGACTATGCTGGATATACACTTATTTAACAACCCATTCTTATATGTAGACTCTTGTATCTTTCATTCTCTCTGTGAGGGATATAGTAGGCACAGAGAGCCTTTATAACCTTTATCATAACTAATACTCATCCTTGAGGCAATGTAAGAAACATTCAGCAGTAAAAGGGGTATTTTGGTATCAACAATACTAATCAGAGAGAAATGTGATGTCATTTTCAGAGGAGAACATGAGTTGAATACTTCTGAATTCTCTGTCTGATGTGAGGGCAATTTTGAGAGATGTGACCCCAAAATAAACTTGTCTGAGAGAAGTTGTAAAATACATGGCTTCATGTTAGAGAACTGAAGAGTAGAAGAGAGCAAATTCTGTAGCTGTTCTGGCAGACTTTTTCAAACAAGTCATTCAGATTCTGGTGGTTACTTCCCTCTGAGTCACATAAGTTTTGTTTGACTTTCAGAAAGGACATTTAGCCATGATTTGAAAAATGCAATACAATGAGAATTCAAGCACTTCCTTTGTTCCAATGGTTAATCAATCTCACTTTTAAGAATATTGTACCTCATTTTAATTTTAACTTGTCTGTCTGCAGCTCCCAGTCATTGGTTCAGTGTTCTGTATTTTTCCCTTGAAGATACTTAAACACTATAATCAAATTATCTCTCAGAGATTGTGCAGTCTCCAAAGGGCATTTTACAGTTCTTTTCTGTACCACCATTCCAACATCCTTTTATAAAATGTCTATACCAGAGTAGCACATGATATTTCTGTACCAGGCTCACCACTACTGTGAGTTAGAATTAAAATCACTTTGCTGCTCCAATTTGTGGCCCCCCCACCTATACACCAAAGGATCTGCCAGCTCCTTGCAGCATAACACAAAGTTGAGTTTAGTTGCCTGTCCTCCATAACCCCAAATTGACTTCCATCACTGCTTTCCAAAATGTCAGACTGCACTCTGACTCTTTTCCTGATTTCCTTATTCTCTCTAGTTCAAAGACACTTTGTTTGGCAATGTATCTCTTAGATCAAGGAGTATTAAAGCTACAGTGTCAGTAAGGTCATTATAACATTAATTTAGAAATAGTGAATTTAACTGATGACAGTTGACTTTACAGACTGGAATTCTGGACAGCGACTGTGTATCTGTGGTCACATTACTATCACAGCATAAAGAGGTACAGCTGTTACATAGACACAAAGAAAAATCAGTGAGCTAAAATATGTAGGCATGGATATATACATATACAAACACTCAAAGATTAATATATTGAAATTTTCAATAATATTTACAGCTTGACGCCATTATAATTTTACTGTTTTGATAAGTTTAAATGAAAATTTCTTCTTCCTTTTTTCATGCATCTGACGTTTTATCACACCATCTGCACTATACAAGAGCCTGCATGCTTTACTGTAATTCTGTTTTCTATGCAAAAAAAAATCCCAACCATACATTGAAATTATATTATCTGTGTAGCTGCTAGAAGTTCTGAATCTGCAATCAACAGCTCTCATTCAGGCAAGCCTCTGCATTTCTAAAGCAAATCATAGAGCTTTTTATACTTCAAAATCCTCAAAGTTGAAGCACTGGGAAGATGTCAGTGGACAGAAGAGCTTTCTATTGCCTTCAGCTTATAATATAATGTAGGAAATTAGAGTGTCTTGGTGCTAGAAAAATACTGAAGTAAAATAACTGGCACTGTTGAAGTCTCAGAGTATTTTGGGTTGGAGGTTTTGATTGGTTTTGTTTCTGTACTTCTAAAGTTTTTTGGGTTTTTGTTTGTTTGGGTTTTTTTGTTGGTGTGTGTTTGGGTTTTGGGGGGAGGTTTTTGTTACATTTATGTTATATTTATTAGGCTTAAGAGTGCCTTTACTTTCACTGGGTTGGCTTTATGCCAGAGTAGACCAACTGTGTGGGATGATTTAGGCTGACATGCAGAGAGACATGAGTTTAAACTGTGACTTCAAGACCTTTTCTGTTGTATTATATAGTGGACTCAGTACAATGCTTATGGTCCACTGAGATTTTGAGGTGAACTGAGATTTATTTGATCCATTCATACTGTTCAAGTTCTCTGAGAAGAACCAGAAGAAGGGAACAGAAGAGACCAAGAGAATCACCACATAATAAGGCATAAGATAAATACAGCCTGGACTCAGTCCTTGAAACTGCTGTTCCCCATGTGTGTGGTTAGATAAATTGCCAAATGATCCTGCAGCATAGCTCTTACACTGCAAGGCAACAATGGAAAACATCCCTACTAATGTGACAAAGGGAAATTCCTTATGGATTCCAAAGATGACAAAACCAATAGATCCACTTCATTACTCTCCTATCCTGCTTCAGACAAAGAAGTTTTATTTAATTTCTTGCAAGGAAGCCAACAGGCCAGCTTAATCAGAAAGGCATGTTATTGTAATAAATGAATGTGTGAAGTTCTGACTTTTTGGTCCAGCTGGAGGAGCTCAATGAGTAAATATCACTGCAAAAGTTTGGGCTATACCTCACACATCCGGGACAGAGATGTTTGAAATGGCTCTGCTTGTCTGACCTCAAGAGCAGGATCTTCAGTGAGCACAGCATACACTCAACCCTGAAGACACTGCTGGGCTTTAAAGACTCAATAGTGCACAGTTCCAACTGCTCAGGGACCTTTGCAGCTCCTTCTCTCTACAGTGCAGACACACCCTCAGGTCATCACCATTCTTAATCGTAGAAAATGCTCATTTTTTAAAGTTTACAATATGACACACAAACCAAAAATTAGGATATAAAAATATAAAATGCAGACCATGGCTACCTGTACCTAATCCAATATAACAGAATTTCTGTGTATACAAAAGTAAGTCATTACATGCTAATTCTGTCCTTTCACATTTCCAGTGACCATTTATTTATCTCCACAGCTAATGCCCAACAAATCTTCCCCTTCAGGAAAACGGAACTGTCTGGAGCTGTCTGAAAAGCAGAACACATTTGGCAGAAATAACCATAATGAAGATAAGTGTTAACAAAACATGTTAATCTCAGTCCAGGACACAGGCTTTCAAACTGCTATTTCCAGCCTCCAGTAGAGAAACTGTTTCAGACAACATAAAAAGCTGTATCTAACACTTTCTGACAGTGCCATATTGTCTGGGACTAACAAAAAAAGGAGGTGTACATGAAAAGGCAAGGATGAGTTCACTTTTATTGCTACTAAAACTTCTAAACTAGCAAAATAATCAGAAAATTAAGAACTGAAACAGAGAGAAAGTAGCCAGCTTGCCTCACAGCAGCTTCAGTTGGAAGATCAACAGGATCTTGACAGTACTGCTGTCATCTACCCTTTAGCTATTCAGATGCTTGTTTAAAGTGAATTAAAGAAAGGCAAGCTTTAAGGATGAAAACAGAAATAGCATAGTAAAACAACTCAGTCAGAGGAACAAAACTGTATTAGAGTCTACAGAGTCCAGAACAGAAAGTTGTGCACTTACCATTGATTGGGATAAATAAAGCACAGTGAATAAAAGTTAATAAAGACATTTCAAAGGTACCAAAAGCCACTGAAAATGACAAGAAAAATGACAAGCTGAAAGCCTACCCATACCTTTAAAAGAGGGCTACCCAAGCTTTGTGTAACTGATACATATAATAAAAACAAGCAGAGAACTAATCTGCATGTAAAGGGGGAATTCAGCTTTCCTCCTTACTTTTTGCTGAAAAAAAAATTATTTAAAATTGGTGTTGCATGGCTTGAAGAAAGCAGCAAAAACAACAAAACAAAGCATCAAGGCCTGAATGCTGCTTTTTGCCTGCACCATTTAATTGCACAAGAGGTTCAGAATAGCAGTCCTCAGCAGGGGGCAAAACTGTCCCCAGGTGCAGTCCCCAGGAGACCTGAATTAAGGCATCATGAGAGTTTTCAGTCACTCTACCTCTCTTTGTGCAATCAGTTCCTCATAAATGGACCTAGGTGTCCATTTTCCCTCCTCTCATTTTCCCTCCTCTCACCAAATACCCATAATAGGAATTACACTCAGATAGCAACATCCCCAATCTTAAAAGTCTTGAAATTTGATTTCAGATGAGAAAGGATGTTGTTTAAAAAAACCCCAAAAAGCTATTTTTTCTTTAGCCTTATAAAGCATATAAAATATTATTTGCTTGGACTTGTTTCATATCCTTGCATACAATGTAAGGCCATTCTACTCATTTTCTAGAAATAGCTTTCATAATATGCTCAAACTTTACTCACAACCTGCACTTGCAAAACTAAAAGCTAATATTATAAGGTTACATGGGATCCTGTACAATGACGCCTTGAATAAGTAAAATAAAATGTCTTTTAAGGGGTGCTAAAAACCAGTATATCTGCAGACTTGATTCTTCCTCAGCTCAGCCCCAGTAGGCAGCAGGAGCTCATCCATCTGTGCCAGGAGGGCTGGTGAGGTTGCTCAGGAACTTGACATGGTGCGAAAAAGAGTCAGCAAGGCAGAAAACTAAGCTGTGTAGCCATCCCTGTGCAGAGTGCTAGATTTATTCATTGCTGCCTTTTTCTGTGCAGACATAGAGCAGTGTAGACATATCCACAGCTTTTACTTCGAAAAATCCAATGAGAACAAGTGTGATGAGTTCTATAGACTACTGCTGTGCATAAATTACAAAATTAGGGTGTTCTGATGAAAAGTATGTAATGTAATTGTTCACAGACTCTGATGGATCTTCTTCCTCAGCAACACATTTTAAAGTGAAGATTTCCATGCCTATGCCAGAGGTAATAGCAAAAGAATGAAGAAAGGAGAGCCTAGCTGGTGCAGTATGTTTAGTGACATTAGGCAAATGCAGATGCTTTATGCTTAGCTCTTAGCTTTTTTTTTTCTTTTTTTTGTTTTGGTTTTTTTTGATGAAGAGAGAATCAACTGAAAAAATCCACATAGTTTATTTTCCTGCTTTGCAAGTACCAACTCCTCAAAAATAAATACTTTCATAAGAACTGCAAATGGTTTGTATTAGAATCCAACCAGCATCCTGTCAGACCTAGCAGACACTCTGATCTCCAGCTGCTTACTTAATATGGTAGCTCTTCACTATGTTTTCAGATCCCCAGAAATGGGTATCTTGGAATTCAGCACCACAAGAGATTAACTTGTCCCAGTTCCAAGTTCCAGCTCCTTCAGCTTTTTCTTCCTACATGTACAGAAGAAAATAGCCTCCAGGAAAGGACTTTTTGGCATATTTTTTATTTTGTTGGGGTTTTTTTTCATTTTTTTATCCTTCAAAATTTTTGCAGAAAAAATATTCAAGTTTTCCTTTATTTAAGAATATCCCCTTTTAGTATTTCTTCCATTTTGCTGTACAGAATATAGTCATCTTTAATTCTAAGTGATGAAATTTTATACGGGAAGTAATTTAATTATATAATTACAGTTATTTAAAGCATCTTTTGGAATAAATATACTAAATATTCTGAGCTCACCGTATTCATAGCAGCTTTAGTCACAGCTGGCATTATTAATTGCTCTACTTTCTGCCTCCATTTCTCTCTCATCTTTTACTTTGTGCTTTCCCCATGCTAGAGACAAAATTTTGCATTCAATGTAACATTTCAGCCAGAAAAAACAGTTGAAACCATCTGTTTAAGACCTTGGGTTTTACCTAGCATCCACTGTGATCAGAATCAAGCTGGTCTTCAGGGGGCTTTGGCAAATCTATTTGCACCTGCAAATGGTGACCTTTTTGCAGTTTGCATGCCCTAGATCAGTAAACAGATGCATTAATAAACATCTGAAAAATCAAATTCCTTTGGACATAGCTCATCAGTGACCACTTGAAAAAATTGTTTTGTCTGGTGCTTTGGTTGTAAGGGATAATTTATGAGCTGAGTCCTAGGAGGACAGTCCTCACTTCTGTCGCTTTCATTGCCACAAACACATGAATCTGCTGGGAACACAGGAACACCATTGAGAGCAGAAGGAAGACACATCAACAATGGAAATACATCATACATAAAAGTGGCACACACACAAAAGACCTATAAATAAAATAACAAATTAGCAACTCAACCAGACAGCTTCCTTGTTGTCAATATCCATCATCAGAGGAGCTAGGGAGACATTAGACAGGCAATGTGTTGCTCTGATTCAGCAAACCTGCAGATCCCTGACAGCACTCATTTGATGGTCAGCGTGTGCAAGCGTCATGGTTCTCCTCAAAAATGCGAATGAATTCTGAGGAGACTGTTCCTGTGCACAGAGTTTATGCCAGGCATATAGATTTCTTCCTTTCTCTTTGCAGAAAGGAGATAGGGTCTTTATCAACACAATAATTCTATCAGATGTGGCTAATTCCCCAGAATTATATTACATAAATTTCCAGGTGATAGAATTTATTAGCCTCTGAAGCTAGATAAAGAAGCTCATGTGAGTGTATCCATGTACATACACAAATGTATATGAGGGGAAGAAAAGAGACAGAGTAGGATAAAAGGCCACTTGGTTTCATATTAATTTTCTTCCTTTAAAGAAGGAAGTAAATTTATAATTTAAAACTATTTTCATAATTCTAACTTGTTTACATTGCAGTGAACTCTGTAATTTTATATAGGAAGTTACAGATAAGAAAAGAAAATCATCCCTTATTAGAGATAATTAACTGAGGAACAATAGCTAAGTAGGAAAAGAAAAACTCATACATAGAGCAGCAAGGTATCAGCCAGTGGGTAAAAATACGTTTATTTTATTTTATTTTATAACATTCTCGACCATAAGAAAAGCTGACCTTCAATTCTACAGATACATTCTTCATTTTCAGTCTATAAATTCCAATAGCAGGAATGACTATTGAAGCATTTTATAAATGTAATGTTACAAAGAAAGGTACTTGTTTGAAATGGTAGAGAAGAGTATATTCTCATTTTGTCTCAAGGTTTGGGAGAAGTTGCTAATGACAGGCCACAAGACTATGCAACTGTAGTATTATAAAGCGAAAATGTAGCAAATGTATTAACATATCAAAAAACAGTTGCTTTGAAGCTTTCTATTTTTTACATTCACATCAATATTTACTTATGAAGAAGGCAAAACGTTTCTCATATATGACTTACATAAACATACTCAAATGTATACATGTAGGTGAAGGGGAAAAAAAGTAGCTTTTCTTGATTCTTTACCTGGAACAAAGTACTGTGGCCCAACACTGGAATTATTCCAATGGTGTGAGACAATTTAGACATTTTCATGAGGAACAAAATTAAAAGACGCCTGCCAATCCAAATGCTAAATTGGAGATACGGGGCCAGGCACATCATCACACCTTAAAATATTCTATTTAAGATCTCTTAATCTCTAGCATAATTCAGTTACTAATACTGTGCTGTGGGACTTACCCACTTTAATTGATTTAAGAATGCAGACAATACAACACTTGTGGTTTTCTACCTTAAACAAGAGCAAAGGAGAAAGCCAAAATTGCCACTGTGGCATTGTACAACCTACTCATCACACTATTTCAAAAAAGAGATAGCAGAACTGGAAAAGCACAGAAAAGGTGACAAGAAAGAACAAAGCCACTGAACAATTGAGGAACACTGACAAAACTGCTCAAAACTTCAGGATCAGAAACAGTCACAGGTTCTATGCCTTCATGACTTAGATATGACACACAGCTTGTGATGTCATGATTCTCATAAAACTGAGTGATTAAAAATTACTGTGAAGTGTATACCTGAACTATGAGTTCATTGCTATATTCTGATGGAAACCAACACCAAAGGCAGATTTGCAGAAAGGTTCATCAGAAGATATTACCACAACACTGTGGATACAACAAATCAATGGGAGTTGAAAAGGCTTAAGAAGGTAAGCTTCAATAAACACTCACCCTCTTCAGAAACCTCTTTTCTACCCTTGTCATACAAAATGATCCCTCATGGGAGGCTCAGCAGAACTCAGCAGTGTAATCCAGTACAGCTGTGTTTTAAATGTAATTAGATCTGGAAATCTGGTAGTGCATTTTAGAAAAAGAAAATCTGACTTTTCCACACCAACTCTTTGCAGCCGTTCTGCCGCTGTGGCCTCCATCTTTATCTGGAGCTAGCCATCACTGAGGGGGAATGTTCTCTGAAGCCATCTACTGTTCATTTTAAGATCAGACACCCAGAACATCTGATCTTCAGTCAGGTTTTACAAATCAGTCCTTGTTTTCTTTTAAAAAAAAGTTTCCCTCAAGACTTTTTTACCAGATGGTGGAAAAATTATATATTATTAATGCTATCCAATTCCATTAGAAATTGTGTGTTTGCTATCTAGGGCAAAGAGATAATTCATAATCTCCATCTGTATAGAATGTTTGATTCCAAAGATTTTTTACATAAGCAACAAAAACAAGTAAGTTTACTCAATAGTTATTGCAGAATCAGAGTGCTGTATATCTACTTTCAAATCCATTAAATGTTGTTCCTTCTTTATTTTTAAAACAAAAAGTGTAGGCAGGTAATGGAACTTAATGCATTATTCTGGACTGAACCTAAAATCATATCACCATTTACAGTTTTTTTCTTTTTTTTCTTCAAGTTCAGAAATATCTCTAGGAAATCTGCTTGTTTTATACTTCTGGAAAATGTCACAACCACAAAATATTGGTCTTTTTCATCCAAGAGATGTTGGAATTAATATTAAAACTGTCTGAGGCAAGACTCTTTTATCTATATTTCATTTCACATTTAGATTCAGTCTCGTGTTTTACTGAACCCATCTGAATCTCTGTCTTTAAAATGTTCAGTGGGAATTCTCCTCTCTGATTTATACCTTGATCAAGCTGAGTGAAACAAACATTTGGGAGACCAGCTACAGGTACTGTAGCTGAGAGGGTTCCCAGCTACAGTAAATTGTGTTGTTTTATCCACTTTTCTCTCTACATTTTATCATCTTAAGAAGATGGGCTAACTGAGGCACAAAAAAAATTAAGAGCTGTTAGGATCACAGAACCTGAAGGAAAAAAATCTTTATCATCTAATGCTGCATGAAAGAATGTTTTATCTAATATGGATGGCAATTAATATTTTTAAAAGATAAAACACACCTTTCCAGTGTTTTGGAGCCAATAAACACAAATAAAAATGTTTGAGGTCTACCCTCCCACACATTCTGTCATCAAACATAAAAGTCAGTATCTCACATTTACTCGGTGTCATGGGTAATTCTGGCTCTTTTCAGTTACAGAAAATCTAAAGGTAAAATATTCATGCTACCTACATAAATATATATTTAAATCTTTACCAAAACACCTGAATAACTTGCGTTTGGACTGCATAAAAGTTTTCTCTTGTGATAGCATAACCATTTGAACAGGAGTCTTGAAAATCATGGCACTGACTACTAACCTATCACTATCAAAGACTCATGATTGTTAGTAAGCCCCCACTGAGGCATCCCAACTTCCCACTTCCTAAAGCAGCCCTTCCAACACATGAACAGGCAATTACCCAGCACTGCCTCTGACCAGCCTACCTACTTATGTTGTCTTCATACCTCAGCAGTCTCAGCAGCAAACAGAAATGAGATCCAGCTATGAAGGAGCAGCACTGTATATAAAATGGTGTAAATGTAGTTTATCAAAACAGGATTTTTCCACCATTATTCCTAGAGGAGATCACCTTTCTGCTGGAGCAATATGGCAGGGGTGTCTCAGCTTCCCTGACTGAGTATGCTGACTGCACAGAGCTGACTAACAATTACACTGTAAAGTCTTTGGAGAGCAAAAATCCTTCTGTTTATGCCTGCATAGTAATTTCCCTGTCTATGAGCAGAGCATGTAGGTATATTGATAATAAAAAATAATCACTAACAAAATAACACTCTACAAAAATAAGAAACCATGACTCTGCCCAGGATTTTTAGTTCATTGTTTTTGTATTGATATATTACTGTAGTCTATTTCAATACATACAGACAAATATATTTAAATCATACTTAATATGGCATACTTATTCCACTTAAGCATCCAGGGAAATCTCTTTTTGTGCTTTTTGGTACTAAATTGATTTCAATAAAAAACAATTTCTTTCCAAAAAGAAATGCTTCTGAGTGAAATAGCAACTCAGTATTTCAGCCTCCACTCATTTGAAAATCACACATCCTGCATCATATGATGGTTCCTGCTAGAATACAGTACATAGATGACTTATGCTAAACATGAAAACGTAAGCCATGCAACAGGCCCTTGAGGGACAGTGATGGGTCTGCTCATCCAAATTATGGTTAGCTGGCCAGAACAAGAGGAAGTTCTTTAACTTTCCCAAGCACTGTATTATAACACTCACAGCCATATTACAGGGCTGAATGAGACTTTGAATAGATGGCCAGTACCTCTCCAGACAGAGTATGTTCAATTTCCACAGTGTCAATTTGAATGTAGAGAAGGGTTAGGACAGATTTTGAGCAGAGACCTGCTCTAGAAACACTACAGCTTTGTGGCACATCTCATTTGTAAAGTGCTACACAATGGAAATTAGGTCAACAAAAGCTTACCCTTGTTTTCACAAGTAGAAACAAGCACAAGAGCCTGTTGTTCTTGGTATAAGAATATTGACAAAATGCACAGAAAATGTAGAGGAATCGGCTTCACAACGTTTTTATGCAGAATGCTGTGGGGAACTCGAGACTCACAATAGCTCTGAAGCAAAGGAGACCAGTGATGGGTAAAAAAGAGATATTTCCATACTGATGTTCCCAAGTTCTCTGACGTTCTCCCCTCTAATGTGTTTGGTTCTTTTTGCACACTTTTAATAGATTGAAGAAATCATCTGATGAATACAGAAAATTATTTTTTCCACTGATTGCAGTGGAAAAAAGAAAAGGAAGCAATGTACATCCCATGTATTCACATTATGAACTATGCTTGACAGGCAATAACAGTATTAGTCTGATACACTGTCAGGCAAGTTCCCAGTGAAAACAAATTCTGTACCTGAAAAATACAGACTACTATCTGATATTTGTAGTTAACAGTGAGCTAAAACTGTTGAAAATAGGTAAAGCCTTATAAAATATGGGCCTTGTAACCCTTGTAAATCATGGCTCAGGCCTGCTACTATGGCTAAGTAGAAGGGAGCTATGGGAGAGTGGAATTGGAGTAGAGAGAGGTGAGGGACGTGCTGCATGGCTGCCCACATCGTGGTGTGTGGTGGTTGGTTGACCTGGGCTTGCTGCGCCTTAAAACTGCAATCTGATAAGCAGCTAACTGCTTAGAAAGGCTGGGTTTTTGCAATACAGGGGCAAAAAAAAAAAGGGGCCCTCCTTTGCACTGCCTGGGGACTCTGCGTCGCTCTGCATCGTCACGTAAAACTAATTTATGACAATGACTGTGGCAGCAGAACCACCAATCAACAAGAAATCAAATCTGGCACAAGAAGAACACTCTGAAGTCCTGTCATGCCAAACAAAAGCTCACCTTCCCCAAATGAGAATTTTTGCATCTCTAATATTCAGAAATAAAGAGATTATATTAATGATCATGAGCTGTTTTCATTTCATACTAGGTTATATATAATTCATATTTTCAAGCTTCTTTGCTTAACAAGACATCTAAATTTGCAATTTTTTTAATGGAAGTTGAAATTCTAGTGTAATCACTGAACTTATGGCAGGCCTTCAAGGCAAGGCATTTACTGCATTAAAAACACAAGAGCTGGCAACAATGAGTCTGATTCTGACAGAAGCTTTAGCACTTTCTGACATTAGCAGTGCTAATTAATGATTATCAAGCTTCTGTTTCACACAAAAATCCTTCACTTTCCAAACTTATTTTTAAAACTTTTGTGTACATATACTAGCAACACACTGTATCCATAAAAACCTAAGTATAATATCCCAAACATGGGAAAACAAAAATTAATCTGTGACCCTAAGGAAGTTTTTTATTGGTTGTTGTACTTAGACTTCTATCTTTTCCTGAGAAAATAGTTTGCATAAATGTCAGTTGGATTAATTATATGATAGTTGGATAATTTAGGAAGAGGGTTTACATAGCGTTTTCTTGTAATAAGAAGAATTTTTAAAAATTAAAAATAACCTTTGACTGAAGCCCTAAATAAATTCATGCTAATCAATATTATTAAACCATCCTTTTTGTGTGTATTTGAGGAAAATTTTACAAATTACAATCGTTTTTCTGTAGCTAAGGTGGGTGAATCAGGAGTTAAATAGGCAGAAAAGATTTTAAAGAATTATCTGTCATATTTTCCAACATTTAGAAGTATTTCCTGGTACAGCTCTGAGAAGTAACTAAGAGACTCCTTGCTTCCCAGAGGAAGAGGACAGTTGTGGGAACTTTATAAGTTTAATATATGTAACTAATTTTTCAAGACCTCGGAAATATTAGAAGTGTTTCATCTAATCAGCCTGCATTCACAAATTCAGTGCTCTGCTACAGCTGCCTGACTGCAGCAGAAATTGTGTTAGGTGGGTTTTGGCTTCCAACTCCACCTCATTCTGCCTCTCCTGTCTTAATTAATAAATTCAAGCATGTGTACTTTGCCACCATCATCATCATCATTGTTATCGCTTCTTCAGGGCATGTGTTAGTGCTTGCTGGCACCTGAGCCCACTTCTGCTGCATTCATCTCAGGTAAAGCACCTTCTTTCTTCCTGTTGCTCTGGAAACTTGTAGCCCCTGTGCGAGGGCATGGCAGGAGCTTCCAGTGGTGGCAAAATCAGCAGCAGAGGTTGTGTCAGTCTCATGCATGCCCAGGGTCTCTAATTCCTCAGCTTCTCCCTTAGGTCACTGGAGCCACATAAAAGTCATTCATTCTGACAGTTCATGGACAGGGCCAAGACATCTGGTCCTGGAGCAACTGTTTGTTCTTAGAAATAGTCAAGCATAGCCAAACAGTATGAGCTCGTCACATGGGAAATTTTCCAATGAAAACAGACTCCGAGCCAGCTGGACAGACTAGTACAGCTACTGCACTTCAGTAAAGCCTTTTATTGTACTAATTTTCCTTAGCCACCCCAAGTAAACCATCTAGATCCATGAATCTAATGATCACTTTCTAGTTTGTGTTTCTGCACTTATTTTATATGAATTATAATCAAAACCTGGAAAAGGATCAAACCACATACACAGTCCCTTTTTACAAAAGTTTTATAACATTGAAATATAACTAATCCATTGGGTCATACAAAGTTTGGCATAATAGGTAGACAAGACACTAAAGCAATAAAGATTAAATTTTCTCAATGTATGAATTTTTCTGTTGACCTTATTTGTCCCTTGTTTTTTATGGATTGCTCTAAAATGCCACCGAACACCAGCTTACCCAGATAGGACAGTAGGTATTTTTAATGCATAAGAACATAATGTATTCCTCTCAAAAAGTATTTACTAATTCTGGGAAAATGAGAGAAAAAAATGGAAGAAGCAGAGCATAAAATGTTACAAATTAAATGTTATTAAAGTTATGCCTGCTGCACAGTAAGGCAGAGTAGTGTGTTTGTTAGAACTCATACTGGTCTTTACCCCAAGTATTATGTTGTCCAAGTCATTAGAAATGTAATGTTACATCCTAGCCTAACTTTTCTGCCACATGGTTGACATCATCCAAAAGGGTTATGATCAAGAATTTCATCAACAGCTTTCTCTTGAGGTGAAAATATTTTTTAAAACTCTTTTGGAGCCCCTCTATCAACTAAAATATCATTCACACTGGCAGGGTATGAAGCCAGGTATGAAAGTCTAGCAGACCTCCACCATTCTCCATTTGATCTATAATTTTAGAGTGCAATAGCACATTTGTTATTTTAGAGTGTAAAACAGCCACTTGCACAGCAATGTCTCCCTCACAACAGGTAAAGAAAAACACTTTGGGGTGAGTTCTCACAGATTCGGAAATTGCCACTAACTTCTCTCAAATCTGTTGTTTCAAATAAGCCTGCAGAGGTATATGAATTTGTCTACAAGCATTATCTTGCCAAATTTCTTTTTGCAAATGCACAATTTCAATTGTTCATAGGTTCCAAATGCAAGTAAAGCTACCTTCTCTGTGGAAGTGCAGCCCTACTTTTTTTCACATTAGCTTTTTATTACTGAAATTCTCATGGATATAAATGGTGCCTGTATGTTATGAAGTACAGTGACTTGGAAAGAGATAATGTGGTTAACAGGAAAAAGCTTTGGATCTGAAAATATCTATTGGCAGACAAATGGCATGGGTTTTCCTTTATATCATGAGCCAATGAGTGTGAACAAAAACTGAGCTGAAGGATTCTTTGCATAAGGAATAACATGAAAGAACTATACAAGAAAGAACTATACAACATTCTGCTCTTCCCTCAGTTAATTTGTGAGTTCTTGAACTTTAAAGCATAAAACCACAGTAGCTTTACATGTGTTATCATAACCAAATTATTGTCCTTATGCATTCGTGGATATGAAAATGATGCTCCATTGCAAGGTGTCCCTAAATTAAACTTGAAGACTAAGATCTTTTCTGAACCCAGTTTTAATGAATCAAGTGAATGTTGGAAAGTCGTTAGAGAACATAAACACAGGAACTACATCCAGCTGCTACAACACTTTAGTTACTGAAATAAGAAGAGATCTCCTCCTCCTACATCCCTCACCCCAATCTACAGAATAGATTCCCTCTTACTACAAGAAGGCTTTCTATACTCAGAGGATTATGAAAGGAGGGGAAAATGATTTGTCTCTGTTCCTTCACATGTTCTTACGTGATTCATGACATTGAAGTTTACTTACTGTGCTGAGGGAATCTTTCTTGGTTAATTCCAAACTTTTCAAATCATACGTTAAAAAACTGATACAGAATTTTATTACTAGTTATTTCTGTACTGCTAATCATCAAAAAGCAAGTCTTTCTTTAATCAGTTTGACAAAAATGGAACAGAGCAAAACAGCTTGTCTTTCAAGAGAAATGCTGCTGAACTTTTAGATTGTTTCCGCTGACTTTAGATGGATGTTTATTTGTGTGCCTGCATGACCAGACAGGTAAAGCTATCTTCTATCACTCTCCAGTAAATTAGAGTGAATTGAAGTTAAAAGAAGAGAGGAAGAAAGCTTTATGCACAAACCTCTCTTTGGTTTTCAGTTTCTAATAGGAACTTTGGCTAATGTGATTTCCTCTAATCTATTTATTAATATTTAAAGTCTTCTAGTAGGAAAAACTATTACAAAGTTATATAAAAATGGTCAACTACTTATAAGGTTATCATTTCGCTCTATGATGTGCACTGTGACATTTATGTAACAAAATATTTCAGCTGCATAAGTTACTCAGTCAAAATTGTAAAAATTTCCTCCTTTGAACCAATGTCTATTTTCATAAACAGATTCACTTACTCTTTAAGGGGTAAAATATTATTATTAATTTATTTTTATATTATTTAAGAATTATGATTAAAAAATTAGCTGTTTTCAAGTTTCATTCATGCTGCACATCAAAACAGATAAATCCTTACATTAAGAAGGCATCAATGAACAAGCAGTAGAAGTCACACTGTTCACATTAGACCAGAAGGTACATAGCCATTATATGCATAGGTAGATGAGCTGCATGCTTCTGAGCTCTTAAACTTCATATAAATGCATTCTCTACTATGATGATATAGACTCAATTATCACGTCTTGCATTTACTCATTTTCTGTACCAAAGAGAATTATCAGAAAAAAGGGAATACTCTCTACTAAAAAAAAATCTATTGGCAACAAAATCACCCATTTATGACAGAGAAATGGGAAAGGGTCACTAACATCACTTAATCAAATCTCCATGTAATATGATCAGGGAAAAGTTTAGAATTATTCCCAAAACAATTACCTAGGTCACTAGACAGTCACAAACACCTTAAAACAAACCTACTAGTACCAAAATCCCAAAAGTCATAGTAAAAAGTGCTGAAGAGCACAATGGGGTGTTACAAATTCAATACAATAATGAGTACTAAAAATTTCAAAAATTACTAATATAGCAGTCAAGAAAGGGAGAGTTCCTTTAAAATGAAAGAGAGTAGGTTCGGAATTGACATTAAGAGAAAATTCTTGACCTTGAGGGTGGTGAGGCACTGGCACAGGTTGTCCAGAGCAACTGTGGGTGTCCCATCCCTGGAGGTGTTCCTGGCCAGTTTGGATGGGGCTCTGAGCAACCAGCTTGGATGGGGCCAGTCCAAGGTGTCCCTGCCCATAATGCCCGTGTAAACAGAGAAAACAGAGCATCTTTAAGGTCCCTTCTCACCTAAGCATTTTTTTCCTTTCAGAGTTTTAAAGCAAGTGGATAGAGACTTGGATGACTTAAATTTTTCAGACAGTATTTCTAGAACTTAATGAGCTATGTCCACAGACAATGGAGAGTTGTGATATGATTTCTGTGACTGAGCAGAACAGCATTAAGCAGTTAGAGCACTTTTACATCATAATATCATAATGTGTTTTCAAACTGAGGATGAATATGTTTTAGCAATATGAATGTTCTGTTAATAGAAAATATTATCTCTGTGTATTCTAAGACTTGCCTTTTTTCCAGGCAGCCTATATTCAGGAAAAAAAGATTATAAGAGAGGCTAATAAAGAAATAGATACAGCTTAGTTGTCAAAGCAAACATATTTGATTCCACTTTTCACTGAACTGGTAGCGGACATCTCCCACGGGTGGTGGTGCATCCCACATCCCCACCCCAGGCTGCACTATGATCTGAGAAAGTTTATCATGTTGTAACTTTTATATTAAAGCTGGTTTTGCAGGAAACTTAGCCAATTATTCTTTACGAGACCTTATCACATTCATTTGTGATACCACAAGGTGACCAAGATTGAACCCCATACCTGAGTACTCTCCTTGAGAATGATATAAGGTTATGCTATATGAATATTACTTGTAGCTTGAAAATGTTCTGATTTGAGAAAAAACAGCGATTTAAACCATTTAGAACTCCCAGATGTAAATTAGCTCCTATACAGTGTATTTCTGCAGGGGTCAACCCACCTGTGCTGTGTCATTGTTCTACCTTGTGCTGGAAAAAGGTTTCTGTGGAGAGACAAGCTAAGTCAGCATGGTCAGGGAGTTCCAAATGTGTATTTCATAAAAGTTTAACACAGAACAAGTTCCTCTACAAATATGGTTTTCTTACTGAAAAACCCAGTTAATTCAGTGTTCTAGTACTGAGTCTAGCATAAAGAAATAGGTAGAATTTTAAATCCTGTCATGCATAGAAAAGTTTTTAATGATGTTTTGCTTACAAGAACATTGTTAGATGTTAGTTCTGTTCTGTTGCTTTCCACGACCTCACTTTTTTCTTTTTTCTCTCCTTTTATGTTAAACCCTGTAAAATATGGTAAGGTTTACCAACATCTTACCCATGAACACACACAAACTCACACACATATCTATATATATATACACATGCCTTTTCTTTTCTCTTCTTTCTCTATTCATTTTCTCCCTGATTTCCATTGGGGAAGAAAAAAAAAGTGTCATATTGATTGCAGGGGACATGTAAAATACTCACTATATCTACATTAGTTTGGAAGAAAAAAGACTAGGCAGTTAGTCTTGTCCTACCCTGAGGCGAAGCTGAACGAACAGGATGTGGAAAACTATGCACATGACATGAGGAATTGCTGGACATGTCAGAGATGAATCTAAGAATCTGATGAGGGTTACAGATAGTGCCAAAAGGGACGTTGAGGCTTGGCAGATGGATAAAAATGAGTTTTGTGAAAAACAGTTGGGCTTCACAGATAATGGAGAGTATTAGGACATTTTGGAGAACAGATTCTTCTAAGGCCAGCAATGCTTAGATGACCATATGAATAATACCTTATGAGACACAAATTAGCTTGGTTTCAATACCTTAAAAGCCAGGTGTGTGCAAAAATGTATCATAACTGGGGCCAAGTAACTGTTGGCCAGACTGTTTATTATCTGCTATGTTAGGTCAAGAGCCTGAGGGGCCAGTTTATACTGTAAGTTACTGGATCATAATAAGACCAAGGAAGCCAGTCTCACCATGAGGAAATGTTTTGTTAAGCTGAGGTTGAACAGAAATTACACTGTTCAAAATGGCATGGAAGAAGAATGATCCATAGGAGAGTCCTTCTCCTTCAACCATCCACTCCAGCAGGAGCTGAGCTGAGCTGAGCTGGAGATGACAAAGCTACATCCAGTAACTTTTACCTTAAAGGTTCACGACATATCCAAGGGCACAAAATTATTTTAGGTGATTGAAGAATTTAACCTTCAGGCCAGATAAGGACTGCTCTGTTTTAATGATGTCATCTGGATGGCTTCCCACAACCTGATGAGACAATGTTAAATTAGACATTTCTGCCTACATTATGTACTGACTCATTAAAGCACCATAACATAGATGAGATCAGTGGTCTTCTCTTAGTATTTACAGCTCTGCAGTTTCAATTTTTCTCTTTTAACATTTTCCATAATTGATATGCAGTACTTTCCTATGAATAGCTCAGATTTGCTGCACTTTATGAAGAATGTCAGTCTTTTGAGTTTCCTCCAAACCTTTAAACTAGGGATGTGTATGAAAGGATAGAGCTTGTTAGAGGGCACTTTGAACAGCAGAAAACTATCACTCAAAACAGTGGCTTGATAATGCAGCTGAGGCAGTGAGTTATCTCAGAATGAGCAGTACCTCACCCAATTAACCTGGTATCAGTGTGGAAGTCCATCTGAACAAAACAACAACAATAATGAAGAAAGACAGCAAAGAGGAAAGTTTTTACTGCAGAGATTCTTTTTCTGTAGCTTTTCCAAGCACAAACCAGTGCAGATGATCAGTGCAGCAACCTGTTGTAGAGATCACCCGTGGTTTGATAAGGTCAAAGCAGAGCCATTTTCCATCCTTTCAAAGTATAAAGGTCTGGAAAGAGAAACTTGTTAGCCAGAATGACACAGTCTAATTATAAAGAATGTAGCATCTTTGCCCAGAAACTGTTCAAAATCCTGGTTTTCTATTTTGTTACAGTACTGAAAATACCAGCAACTTTTGTGGAAGTTTTGAAAAAGTTTGGTAGAACAATTCTTCCCATGAAAGTAATGCCTCATTGAATAAAGCTCTATTATGTCTGAAAACCTAGTACTGATTGTCATCCCCTTCCATGCATCCAAAAAAGTAAAGAGCAAAATTCCTATTAAACAAGATTATATTTGACTGTTAATACTGGCAACCTGAAGGCATAAAACTCAGTGGCATGACATAATTGAAAATAAGTGACGGATCCTGTTGGTCACAGTGGGACAATTGAAAGCCAGACTCTCTTTAGCTGATGCAAAGCAGCACACACCATCCACTACACTTACTCCTGCTACCCTACTCCCCCTACCATCTCTGGTATCCAATTAAACCTCGAGCAACAGAGCCTTTCTGGAAAGTATTTTAGACTGAAATTTACCTTATGCAATATTAAGCTGCAAGAAGTTTTATGCTTATTGAATTAGCAGCAACAAACTGCCAACATTACCCTCCATGTCTAAACTGCAATTTGACTGAATTTATTGGGGGATTCAGGTACTGCTCTTGCTACACAGACTGTGCTATGACTGCAGTAGAGTTCCTCTCAATATGTTGCAATTTTCAGAGAATAAATGTCCTTTATGACAAGCCACTAATTCCACAAGAATTTCTCTTACAGCAACAAGAGGGTGGGGGAGAGGGAGTAGGGAGAGAGGAAGAAGCCCCCTATTCCTATTCCCATACTTCTGAATGGGCACAGATGTGAGATTTTTACCATCAAGTTGTAGACATACAACTGTCCAGAAGGGAGGCTGAGACAAAAATCAGCAACGTTAAATGACACCAAATCCATTGAAGTTTTAGAGAACTGTTTGCTTATAATTCTTAAAGCCAGTGAGGAAGAAGGTAGTCTCTAAATGGACTGAGTGAATCCTAATAGCAATTGTTTCCCAGTTTCAATAATCCTTGATCCAAATGGAGTTAATTCCATCTTGCCCTTGCTCAGCAGACAGAGAACAATTGCTCACTATCTTTTTATAACAGCCCTTAAATGCAAGAACATCTTTTCATGGCTCAGCCTCCTCTTTCCTAGACTGAACAAATACTCCTATTTCAAGATTTCTTCATAGATCATATCTTTTAAATCCCTGTGCTGTCTTTGGGCTCTCTTCTGGACTCTGATGCATTTTGCTCGCATCTTCCTTTAAGACAATTAACCAAACAGTGGAAAAAAATATTCTTACTGAGACCTTACCATCCCTAACATATAAATATATATATAAATTACCTGGGTTTACCTACTTTTTAATAATGATTTAAATTTTGCTGTCCAAGGTGATGTCCGTTCTCATATCCTCATTTTATTTTTAGGATGGTTTTCTGTAGGATCTGACTAGTATCTTAAAAGAAGAGTTTTTCTCATCTCACTTGGCAATTTACATTGCCAGCCTCTCATTTTAGTCTGTAGATTCCTGATTCCCAAATCCCCAAGAGCCTGGCAATCTTCTGTGAGTACTTAGTAAATGCTGGTTATGTTTCCCAGCCTTTGTGCAATGAGAACTTGCACTCATTAGGAAGTGTCCTCCTCTAAATGAAGCAAGAACCAGGAATACTGCTGAACACTTTGACACAATTACCAGTACCAATACACAGCCATGCCAGCTTCCTGGCATGATCACAGGGGAGTAATTGTTCCCATATTACCTTATCTTCTCATGCAGTTCTGGGGCACGGTTTGGGACAGGTCAGGCACTCATTCTTACTTTAATTGGAGCCACACTGGCATAAGGGAGTTTAAATGCACTAGAGTAGACTTCAGTGTCTGGAAAAAGTGTAGGGTACACTGGATACACTGCAGGAGATATAGTCAATATTCATCTGCATTTATCTCGGTTTTAGTACCAAAAAACAATCTGCAGATAAGATATTAGTAAGTTCATTCAAATGAAAATAAAGTTAGGATGTGACGAAAAACACAAAAAGATAAGCACATCTGCTCACTTTATTACCACTTTGATACATTTCCTTAACTTTGGGATTATCTCCAAGTTTCTTTCAGCTACATGAAGCAATTGTGCAGACTGAATAATCATCGCATCTTGAGAGACATGGGCTTTGTTTAACAAGCAATGAAGAAGGTTTGAGACAAAGGTAACACTCTGAGTCCATGGCACTGACTTGTACATATTTGCCCAAATATTGGCTTAGCAAGTCCTTCCCCATTTCTGCATTTCATTTAGCCTTGATCAAGTATAGCTTTCCACTCATCTTTTTGTCAAGGGGTAAATGAAATCTGAACCAGCCCTTGAATGTGGTGGTAATCCTCCCAGTTTGATGTCAGACATTACACTTGAAGTGCCATCCTTTCCACTACCCAAGTCATTAGCAAAAAAAGCAGAACAAAATCGGCCAAGAACAAATCCAGCTGAACACCCACCTGACAATAATTTCTCATCAGCTGCATTTCCTTTGGGCTTGCAGTGGTGGGGGCTGGAAGGAGTAATAGAAATGGGCTCTTTGACAAACTATAGTGATATGTCTCACAAAGCAAAAGGACTGTGGGAACTGGTACACAAGCAGTGATTTAGTCTAAAATAAGACTACAGTAGATCATATTATCACAGCAAGAATATATGAGAAAATATGATGGTAGAGGACTGTGTTTTCTAATGTTCTGAGGTAATTTTGAACAACTGTGTCTTCTTACACGTGCAAAGTCATATGCCACTGCAGAACTACCATAAAAATCCACTATCTATTTCCAATTCAAGATTTTGTCTAAGACATAATTTTCTATTTATTTTGTTCAAATACTGACTTGCACTGAAATCCAGTGTCTAGCTTCTTATCTACTACTTTAACTTCAATCAGAAGCTGGTGTTCTACATTATGTCTCCTCCTCTTCTCTTACATTAATGAGAAATGTTAAGGAAAAATATATACTTCTCTTAATGAATATTTAATACAAGAGATTAAATCCTTCAGTCTGTGTATAGAACAAACTTCAATTAATACCAGTGCAAGTTCACTCTGTACAAAGATTGAAAATGTTTTCCCATTTAAACTGCTTAGATTTCCATCTTTACCCAGAAAAGTCAAAGAACACACACCTACTGTACTTTAGCACAGACATGTAAAAACAGTCAAGGACACAATGATATAGATTTGGCAGAAAGTCATTTACATTTAAAGAGTCCCTTTTTTCAGGTTGAATGTGACGGGAATTGTAGAACAGTCTGCAATGACTTCCGAGGGTTCTGTGCTGAAATTTTGAAAATCTTATAAAATAGCTATCTTTAAATACCTGGCTTTTGTACTCTGTCACCATGCAAAGGAATTGTATCTATAATTATTTTAATAGCACAGGTAACAATATTTATATCATCTATATGTATATTTATATTTATATATTATATGTATATATAGAGTAACAAAAAGAATAAACACTCAGTGAGAAATAATAATAGTAACAGTTGTAGTAGCGGTGGCAACAATTGTAGTAATAATAATGCAGTGCAAAGTTTTACCATTCAAGCATTAAGACTATCAAGAGCTAAATGCTGAAATATATATGAGGAAAAAAAACTGGCCTAGTTTTCTTCTGATAGATATTTATGAAATAAAAGTCAACTTAGAGCAGCAGAGAATATAGCAAAATTTTATTCACAAACATACAATTTCACACCCTAATAATTCTTACACATAGGCTGATTATTATTCTGAGATCTAGTCTTATTTAACAATATACCTAATCTGTAAAGCCATAATCACAGTTGGCATAGGAATTTTTCAATGAAGATATTATTATTGATAAATAAATACAGCAAAGCTTTTTTGTTCTGGACTGCTTTTCCCTTATACAGGCACTATGATTTTCAGTTTGCACATAATATTTTCTAAAGAGTACTAAGAATTCTGTTTTGCCAGGACTGACTGTACTCAGAATCTGGGATTATTTTTTCCAGTTATCACAATGAGTATATGTTTGTAATATTATTAGAGCAGACTATTTCTATGTTTAAAATTATTATAACTTTAGCAGTTTTCTGAAGTGAGGTATTAAGATGCCATTTTCCACATTAATTCATGTGTTTTGCAGCAAAGAACCAAGTTAGCTTTTCATATATAAAGAGTAAGACAAAACACCTTTCTGCTCAAAAGGGATGTACTTAGTGCATAAAACAAAATTACTTTTATATTTCATCCTAAAAAATGTTTATCTTCAATTCACCTTTCATAGGGCTCCTTGACAGATAACATGTTATTTGGGCAGCAGAATCAAGTGCCATTTTGTGTCCTCATGAAGATTTTAAAAGTACTGGTTATTAATAATCAGTAGTGGCTATCCACTCTGGCTCTTTTTGTTGTTTTATGTTAGCTTGTCAGCTAGATCTCCTAAGGTTTTCTCCAAGTACCTCATATAATTAAAGCTTTATTTGAAGTGTTATGAAAAAGACAGTGCTAAAACAGTGCCTTTCAAAGTTATAACTTAGAAAATCATCTGGTATGAAGCAATACCTCTAAAAGGTAATATGAATGTAGCATTTGGTCGAAGCGTCGAAGATGGCTAATTGGAAACTTGCCATGGAAATCCTTAAGGAAAGTTCTGGAGAGCTCAGTCATTTTCTTTTGGTGATGCCAGCCGTGTTTCCTCAATTAATTCACAGAATCACAGAATATGCTGAGATGGAAGGGGCTCATAGGGAGCATTGACTCCAGCTCTTGTCCCTGCAAAAACAAACATGCTGAGGAAAACTAGGACTGCTTAAGCAATTGGCATATTATTTTGGTCAGGAGAGTAAAGAAACCAGAAACAGCACAGTGACAATGTGACCCAACAAAGGAGAAGTGACTTATTATAAGGAGCTGCTTTCTAATTACATGTTAATGAGGCAAGAAGTACTGCTTTTAACTTGCAATTAAGGCAACTATTGTAATGAATGACTCTGCATTCAATAAATTCTGAATAGAATAAAACTCTGGTTTTAATATCATTTAAAGCATCTCACATTTCTAAAGAATACATTTGTTTACAACCTGCATTGTTCTGAAAAATGCATTCCTCTCTCTACAGTAACAGACTTTCAATTTTTCATAAGGCCAGAATTTTCAAAGTAGCTGCTTCCAATTATCCCTTAAATGGTAAGGCTAGATGGCCTACTAAGCTGTTTTGAAAAAAGCCAAAAAAGATGTCACAGTAGTTTACAGATTGCTCACCTCTTCTTCACTAAGCCCTCCTCCTTTCCTAATTGACTCCACTCAATTACCTTTTGTGCTCGGCAAAATGTTACAATCCATCACATTTATAGCGTAGGACTCTTAAGCAGATGACTCAGCGCTGATGTGCTTCAGCCTGCATATATCACAAATACAAACTGCAATGAGCAGAAACCAATATTTGCATAAGAGTGCTGGAAAATTACTCAGAGGTGACTCTTAGGGAATTTGTGTGCTTTACTTTTAACAATATTTACCACCACTACCAAAGCAGAGGTCAGATAATAGCAAAAGTTGGAGTTGCCTCTGTTACTTCAATTTATGCTGTGTGCTGTGTCCTGTTTACAAGCAATATTTTGAAAGATGTGTCAGATCTCCAAAGATGTTTCCCTTTTTCCTTTTTTTATCCCAATTTACTTTTTTTCTTCTATTTTAGCAAAATGTTAAACTTCAGGAAGACAACCAAATGAGTAAAAATTGGAAACTTAATTATTTGTTGCTCCTTTAATGTGAAGAAAAAAAGCTACTGGCATGGTTTTGTGGACCAGTAAATCCTTCTCTGCAGTGAAGCATTACCTTTTCCTTGCTCAGCCATTCAACTAACTCTAATTCTTAGGTTGCTAATTATGCTCTAATATTTGATCACTGATTTGGTTTTTTGCTTAATTTTCCTGTTTATATTGCCTACACTGGCTAAGTAAAACAAGTAAAAGATCCTTGAATTTCTACCCATGCTGAAGGAAAGAATAAAGTGAAGTTATCCACCCGTGAGCATGTTTCTCCTTTTTCAGATGAAAGCCCTTCTTCATGCAGTAAATCTTGCACAGGCTGCCATTGCAACCAGTGCAATCCAGTACTGAAGTGGGTAAGTGTTGGCACGCTAAATAGAAGCCTTCAGATTCTTACTATGTGGACATTCACCCCATACAAAAAGTGATTTTGCTTTTTTGGACAAAAATAACTACTTTTTACAACCAGGCCACATCCAGAAAAAAGTTACACAGCCATCTGGCTGCCCATGACAAATAGCAGTCATTTCTCACTGCTGTTTCTATTAACCAAGAGTTGTGAAAAGAACTGAAATAGAGCATCATATTTGTTAGCCAAGTCTGTGATTAAATACCACAATTCTACATTGTCATTTTGTTTTTGCCAGCTGTGGATTGGTGGGTAGACACAGTTTGAGATTAAATTAGTTTCAGGGCAACAGGTTAAATTATTACCATTTCCACAGTATTATCCTCTTCATAACATGGAGCAATCATTAACATTTAGAAAGATGTATCTTTTTACATACTTGGGTTTTGGCAGCAGCACCAGTGAGCTTCTAGCAATATTATTACAAGGTATGTCTTGTACTGCTTAGAATCTGACCCGGTGTTACGGAAGCGTTTGCTCAATTAGGTGGAAAGAAGGTTAGCAAAGAAGGGCCTGGAAGGTGGGCAAAGAAGGGTGGACAAATATGATGAAAGACTGTCAACAAAGATAATTAAGCATCTCTTCTGTGAGGAAAGGCTGAGAGTGTTGGGAATGTTCAGAGTGGAGAAGGCTCAGCTGTCCTGCCCACTGAATATAGTCTCTGAGGAGACTATATAGGAGCCCTCCAGTACCTAAAAGAAGTTTCAAAGATAGAGAAGAACTTTTTATCATGATCTTTACCGACAGAAAGGGGCAATGGTTTTAAATTGAAAGATTTAGATTGGGTATCAGGAAGTAATATATTATGCTAAGGGTAGTGAGATACTGGCATAGCTGTCCAGAGTAACTGTGGATGCCTCATCCCTGGGATTGCTCAAGGCCAGCTTCGATGGGACTTTGAGCAACCTGGTCTAGTGGAAGATGGCCCTGCCCATGGCAGAGGGGTTGGATTAGATAATCTTTAAAGATTTCTTTCAATTGAAACCACCATTTGATTCTATGGTAGCTTGTGCTCTAAAGTAGTCTTTATAATTTAAAAAAAATAATTACAAAACAGTTTCAGATAATCACCTTTGTTTTAGGTCTTTTAGAACTGGAGATTATGACAGAGAATGAATGAGAGAATACATATCTCATGTGTATATGTACTCATTTTAGACACATGTAAGCATTCATTCTTTTATTTATACAGTAGCATATATCTATTCCTATTTGTTTCTCAAGGAATTCATTTTTCTATCAGAGGTTAAGGGTTTCATTTTTCAGTACTGGCTTTTCCACCATTCATCAAAATTCATTACTATTGCAGTACCTAATGTCCATGATGTAGGAAAATCATTATGGAATTACTGTGCTTATAGAACTGTCTCAACTACACTTTCAGAAGCGGGCCCTGTTTCAGTGGAAGGGAACTCTCCATTCCTCACAGCTGTGTTGATTAACTCTCTCAAAGAGCCCTTTACTGATACACAGAATTCATTGTTGTGTCTCTTTTGGGGGATCTGCTGCCCTCTTCTTAGACAGTGCATTGCCATAGAAATCACTGTCAAGAATGAGAAGCTAATAAAAT
>VWYI01019186.1:1797-33203 GCA_013399455.1 Anthoscopus minutus
TAAAAAATATCCAGCAAATATAGAGGGAAAAATTAAAAAAAAAAAGCTTTCTATTGTAAGATTAAAATTGGGCTTGAACTACCTGTTCACAAAAATTATTACCTTTTCTTCTCTGTTTTAAACAGAGAAGCGGGGAAAGAAGAAAAGTCTCCTAGAATCCTTATGGAACTGGAAAAAAACTTGTCTGAAGTAACTGAATGCATCGTTCCCTTGGTGATGATATGCAAAAAAAATGTAGGATATGTCACTCTTAATCAAAAAATCAGGTGTGATCAGATGAAAAGAGAAAATGATCAATTAGATGAAAGAGGAAATAATCATTCTGTTACAGGCATGAGTGGAAGCAGGACAAAGGTTCCACCAGATATTACAGCAGTGGGTTACTATCTTCCTCCCCTGATGGGGAGTAGTATTCATGCTTGACTGATCTCTAGTTCAAAGTAATCTACAAATGTTGAGTATTTCAAATATCCTACTGAGGTAGGGAGCTGTTTTTCTTCCTGCTGGCTTTACAGATTTTTGTTTGACTGGGAAGAGAGGTCAAACAATTTGCATAGGGTCATGGGAGGAAAAGCAGTGTTTCACTGCAGTATTATCTTTCAGTCCAGTGCTCAGAAAACCTCAGTTATTTTCTTATCAACCTAATATATTTGAGGAGTTTTCAACATATCTCAAAAGAAAAAACAAGCAAAAACCCAAATAAGGAAACACCTGCTGTTCAATAGTCAACCTCTAAATGAGAAAGATGTCACTTTTCTAAACATCTCTTCACATATTTTCTCTCTTCTTATATTTATACTTCAAATGTCTGGTTAAATACAGTGAGACTATAATATTTACATTACTGCCAGGTGTGATGCACTAATGGGTTATGGTGGAATAAGAAAGGCAGTTCCTGTGCTCCTTTTACTTTACGTTGTTTGGACATAGCCCATTTGCAGATCTACTGCTTCATCCACGTTTGAGTGGAAATGAGAGAAAGCTTACATTAGCAGAGGAAGTAACACAGTGAAAAGATGCCGCCCTCTAATCTAGCTTTCTGTTTAGTTGTTAAATCTCCTTGCATGTTTTTACATCCATAGGCTGACCCTTTGAACACTTCTGTCTTTTTGCAAACCCATGTAGGTACTCCAGCGTGGCAAAAGCCACATCCATAATAAGTGTACAGGCAGTGAAGTGCACATATGGAACAACATTTTCATCCAAATGATCTATAAAAGAACTGTCAGAACTTTAGATACAATTTATACTGCTCTCAGTGAAAACAGAGAAGCAGAAATATATTTTGCAGGGTCCATTTATACATGAGGAATGGAGCTGCCCTTGCACAGAAAATCTGAGTTCATAGTAGCCATGCTTTTGTTTCCCCTCCCCTCCTTATCCTTGAAAGAAGGACTGAGCACTTTTAAACTGAAGAGAGTGGAGGAAATAACCAAAGTGGCAGGAAAGACATACAAAATACTATGAAGGAGAAAAGCTGTGAATCAAGAGCAGCTGCATACACAAAATTTGTTTCACTGGTTCACAAGGTATCTGCAGTCAATAATGTTTCTGCTCAACTCACAGTGGGGTAGTCAGATGTGAGCCTTCAGCTCCCTGAGAACCTGCATGAGTGGGATATACTGCCCCAGGTGAGAAAGTCCACCAGAAGATCAGTGAATCTGAAGCAATTACTATATGTTTTTTTCTTAGGGAATCTTTCTCTGAAATGCAGATTAAACCTCAGGTGTTTTGTTTGTGTCAATACCTTCTTTTGGCTCCACAAGCACCATAAAAGCGCAGTACAGTTTTATTGACTGATAGTCTGATTTTATGAAATGTGCTAAGAAAGAAGATATATTTTGAACACAAATTTAGTCTATAGTTGTATCTAGATAAAAACACATATTACCTCCAACCTAAGCCACTTCAATATTTCTAATATTTTAGTTTTTATATCATCCACATTTTTAATCATGGAAGTCTTTCAAAGTGCTTAAGAAGTAACTTCTTTCTGTAACTTGATTTCAATGAATTACCCACAGTAGGATTTGATCAGAGCAAGATTTACAGTGTCCCAAATGTATAAAGCTAAGGAAATGCTGAAACTGAAGACCAATAACCGAAGGCAAGCTTCCTAGTGCAGATACATTTTCTAGTAGAAAGAATTCTCTGAGCTTCCTTAGGGATTAGGAAGAAGTTAAAATCAAATTAATTGGAACTCCTAATTAATTAGGAAGAATTTAAAACCAAATTTGAAGTACTTCTGACTTCAATCACTACACTATGACCACTACACTACTCATTCTTTCATGTTTTTTGTTGATTTTGTTTTGTTGGTTTTGTTTTAAACTGTCTTAAATTTTGAGTTCTTTCAGTCTCAGGGATGTCACATTCTCCAGGTTAAATTACCTTCTGTCACTTGGTTACAATGCAGAAGGATCTTAATAAAAGTTCACTAAAATATCTGAGATTTTCTGAAGAATTTAGCATCTTTTGTCATACATCCATATTAATACTTATATTTTATACTAAATAAGATGAGAGGAACACTGTTGTACAAAGTAAAAGTCAAAAAGGGCAATATCTACATTCCTGGTACCTTCCCACTTGAGTTATGCTGCAAGCATTTCTTCTGACAGACAGGAAACAAGGCTGTTATGAAAATTTACTGATGGTATAAATACCATTTCCAACTGGATTATTTGTAGCACATTCATAACCTATAAGCTGACTTAGAGAATAAGAAGGCACTGCTTCAGGTCTACTGAAGAAGAGGAATGGCTTTAAGATGAAAGAAGATGCATTTAATTAGAGACTAGGAAGACATTCATAGCTGTGAGGGTGTTGAGACACTAGAACAGGTTGCCCAGAGACGTTGTGGATGCCCCATCTCTGATAATGCTCAAGGCTGGGCTGGATGGGGCATTGAGCAACTTGTTCTAGTGGAAGGTATCTCTACCCATGGCAGGGAGTTGGAACTAAAGGATCTTTTAGGTCCCTTTAAACACAAACCACATTATAATTCAGTGATATGCTGTGAGGAAGTAGCATATTGAACCTGCATAGCTAAATGTAAGCAGATAAAACTCAGCTTAAAGAGTCTTCCTTAGCATCTGGGCTCTATTGCTACTACTTTAATTTTTGACTGTAAGCCCTAGGCTCTTACAGTATTAGACCCTAGCAGGGGTTTAGAGCATAAAATTTGCGCTGAAGCACAGAAACTAACATTTTTACATTTAGACCTTTAGTGGACTGACCCATTTTGGACTTAAATCTTCAGAGTGAAATAGAATATGCATTAAACATTAAATGTATAATTGTATACTTCTGTCCCTTTAAAATGTATTTACTATGCTTTAGATGCATGGCCATAAGAATTTGCATTTTTCCTCTCAAAGGGCTTCAACAAAGAGTCCAGAGAATACAAGAATCCTAACTGCCCTCTTGCTTAGCCATTTGATGCACTCATTAACTGTGAAATACAGAGTTGGATGTCCTCTGCACTAAGAAAGAGCTAAATACAAGTTTCTTACTTCCTGCATGGGTGGGCTATTAAAAAGCTACTAATGAAGGAGTAGTACAATAAAACAAAACTAGAAAGATACTGCTTCAAATGAAATGGGATGTGACAGCAACATTTTGTAAGGAACCCAGGGTAGCAAACATGGAGAATAACCCAAGCTACCTACTGGACTGAGACAGCCACAGGAAATAGGCAAACATTATTAAACTGAATCTTGTAAGAATGACCGTGTTAGAGACAAGGCTGAGCATCACAGAGCAGGACCATGGGACAGCTGTTTTGTGCATGTGTATGAGCAGAAGTCCTGCCAGGCATCCACCTGAGACAGGCGTCCTGAGGATATTTCTTGTGATCATGGAGTGAGCGTACTTTAGCGGCTAAACCCTTTGGTTCATTTGCCGTCTTATTTCACCAACAGACAATATTTTGTAGACTCTGTAATACATTTCTTTCTAAACATTTTCCTCACCCACTCAAAAAGGAATGATTTCCTGAAGTAGTTTACAATAGTTAAGAAACTCAGGAAGACGTTTCCAATTATGGCTGAAATCATCAGCCTAAGCTATTACACAAAACCTCAGCTCTCTGTGGCAATACCGGGATTAGGGTTTAGTTGCTTTTATTGTGGAAGTTTGAAATGTCTTTCCTAAAGCTTTTATTGCCTTATAAAGCAGAATACTTGCTGTACCACAGAACTTCAGTTTTAAGATGTTTTAAAATGAATATATTGAAATGTCTAGCCTACTATTCAACAAAAAGAAAGAACATTATTGAGCGCTTAAAAATTTAATGCTTACCACAAGAAACAATACCCTTACAGCACAAAAATATGATTTTAAGGGACAGTCATGAACTCAATAGGCTTTTGTATGAGATAAGTAGTGTCTGAACCTCTGGATACAGAACAGGAAAGTTTATCAGAAATAATCCCTGCTTTGTTTAGTGACAAAACATATTTATTCTGGATGAGATCACAGCAAGGAATGGCGAGGACTGATTATCAAGATCATAAATATAATGAATCCATGTTCTATTGGCCTCAATGAAAGATGAAATACTATCATTTGACTTTAAAAGTTTCTTTAATAAGGAAAGATGTGAAAGGAAGATCCTGTATTTCATTTTCTATTTCTGTTCATTACTGAAGAGTATTTTATGGCAACTACCATTAAACCAAAGAAGACGTGGCATAAAAATGTCTGGTTTAATATGGAAGTCTGAAGAGATGTTGTCTTTTACTTTACTGGGATTTTTATGTTGTTGGTTTCCTCTCGGTTCTCATGGTGTGATGCAGCAGTGTTAGGATGGGGTATGATGAGCAAGGTATCAGACTGATGATTCTTTGATTCATATTGGCTTTGTAGCTTTAAATATTCTACCGGTGTACTCAGTCTGGACCATGAGCCACGAGACAATGCTTTATTTTTTCTGTCTTTTGCAGTGCATCCAGCACCTATCTCCATTTCATTCAGTATTTTAAAGTAATTTTTAAATGTGCTTATGGTTGTCTTCTTTCTCATCTATTTTTAAAATTTACTCTAATATAACTTTATCATTGTTAATGAAGTAAAAATGCAAAATACTAATAAAATCTTTAGAAGAATTAACTACCTCCTTATTCAAATCCCATTTCTGCATCTCTCTTTGGATCAGTCTGCAGACATGCTAGATATTAACTGGATGCCTTTTTAAAATATTAATGGAAAATATACATAGAAAGTAAGCTGAAAAATAATTCAGAGTCAATTTTCATGCATGTTCATAAACTGAAGAAACTCAGAAATGCAACTTTCTGCATTCAGTCCTTTCGTGCCTTCAAAGTGATCTAAGATATATCCATACACATTCTCTATTTATTTTGTATTCTTTTTTGAGTTAAATTTGCTGCCAACTAAATTCCTTTTCCTAGTAGTTTGTAAACACATCTGTCCAGCACAAAAAGGAAACCACCAGCAGTTCATTTCACATATTTCTAACAAATGTTCAGGAAAATGTGACTTGCATTTACTATTGATCTTGCCGGCACTTGGATGAAATTCCTTTTGGCAGTGAGGAGTGTCCATTTTAAACACTTGCCCTTACTAAACAGAAAAAAAAAGAAAAGAAAAAAATGAGATTTTCAAAGTTGACATCATTTTTCATTAATAAGTTCAGAGAATTGTAAAAATAATAGATACTTCTAATATTATTATTTCACAATATTTACTGATTATTAAAACTATTGTACAGCCCAAATTACAAATTCTGTGATATTTGGTATAGATGACATTTCCCCGTTTCATGCTCATGCTACAAGCATGCTCATTCATATATCAGTAGGATTTGTATGCTAAGAAATGTGATACATTTGCCAAAGACAGAAACTACTACTGTAAATATTGGATTTCTTTGGCTCCCTGATTTTTTTTTCTTTTTACTCTGCTTTTCTTTTCTATTACTCCAGACAATGGTGGTGAGAAATAGAAACAGCAATAAAGTTTTGATAAAGCTGTGGGACAATAATGAAAGAAAGGCATTAGCTTTGAAAAGTTTTTAAAATTATTACTATTTTCAAGGACACGAACTCATCAATATACTTACATTCTCTACATAAGACTAGAAATAAATTAGACTTCCCAAATGCCAATCTATACAGGTTTAACTACTTTCAAGACTCCTTTTGTTTAAAGCAGTGCATTAACTTCCAAATTAGATTTAGCCTGTTGGGAACGAGCTGAGAGAGTAGATTTAGATATGCTATATGGGACAAGCAAGAGAAAGACAAAACCATACAGATCCCTGAAATACAGTATTTTCCTTATTTTTTTAATATTTTAAGTAAACTAAGAAGAAGGCATGTACAATCCATTTGGCTTCGCAGAAATCCTATAATTAAAGTCCACTAAAATATGCAATCACTGTATTCAAATGAATTTTGCCTATCAATTTTCAGGGCTCAATGCACTGAACAGTCAAACCACATCTCTACACTGAAGGTACACTTTAATTAAATAAAAATATGCATTTAGTTTAATTCCTCAAAGGCCCTGGAGAAGTGGGTTGAGACAGGCTGTTCAATGTTTAGAAAGGCTGTCAGAGATGGATTGCTTTTGCTGCACCTTCTCGGAGGTGCACTCACAGGTGGTTACTAATGAACTGGAGCATAAGAATGTTCCTTTCTCACAGATGTTTTAAGCATCTCTGCTCTTTTCTCATCTCCCTTTAGCATTCCTTCTTTTGCAGACTCAAGCACTCCTTTTACAAGCCATCTTTCTTAGGATCATTACTATGAACAATTTTATCTCAGGACTTTTGGGAAAACTCACACTTCCTAAAGACTGTTTTAAAACTTCACCCAGGATGAATTTATTCTTCTCTGTGGAACAGTAATTTTACAATTTCCTTGTGAATGCACAATATTTCAACAAGGAGGTGTTTTCTGAATATTTTCCTTGTGATCACATTTTGATCCCTGGAATTGCCATTGGCTCAAAATAGTTTACATGAAATATCCAGTTTCAGCAAGCAACACATAATCAGAAACCAATTCTCCATCTCCCTTTAAACAAAACCCCTTTAATTTAATTTGGAGCATTCAGTCTTTACTAAAAAGTAAGAACTAGTTAAATATAAGGAAAGTTGTATGATGCTTCTTGGTAATTTGAATAGATCACTGCAGATGTATCATTCTTATAGCAATTTATTTCCCTCCAACCTCAGTTAACCTTCAAAAAAAAATATTGCAAGCAATACAGTGATGCAACAATGTACTTGTGAAGTAGAATTCTCTGACTTGAATAAGTATTGTGAGAGTTACTTTTCCTTCTGTCAAAGAAACAAGCGGTTTTCTCTGATGTCTTCATAGTTTTGCACCATCAAGTTTGATGAGAGGCACCTCGTTCCTTCCCATCCAACCTGAATGCTGCTGCAGAGTTCATCTGATCCTGGTGAATGGGAAAGAGCCAAGAGGGTGGATTCAGTCTCCAATGCCAGCAGGGACTGTGGGATGGGAGCCAATAAGGCTGGTGGGGTGCTGTGGGAAGGACACTATGCTCTGCACATGGGTGATTGGATGTGGGACACTTTCAACTCCAGCCCAGGAATGCCTCGTGACTAAAAGGGAAAAAGAGAACTTGTCGTTACTAAAGAGAGAGAATTCTAACATTTTCAGCAGAAAGAAATTGTTTTAAAGCAATGTTTTATGGGGTTTTAAAAATAAAATTAGTTTAGAAGATCCAGCTCCTGGATTCTAAGGTTTTTAATCAGCTCAGGGTACCAAGGGCATCACACATAGTCCAGGGGCATAGAGCAGCTTGTGGGGTAGACTGATACATGCCAGCTCTGGAGCTCCCACCACCAATATGATTTTCATGGCAAGGCTGTCCACAGACAGCAGTTAAGAAGCATATTTTCTTTAGATGTTTCCCTGATGATAACCTACTGTTTTTCCTGACATATATATTTTCACTGGATACTTTTTTGCTAATTTTATTGTTATTTTCAAAGTGACAGTATATGCTCAGTAAATCTGTGGGGTTTGGTTGTTCAGCTCCTTAACTGTTGTGTCATGGGTAAATGAATGAGATACAAGGAAACTAAATCCTTCCGTCCCTTAGTCAGATCTTCTCCATGTTTCTCTTCATGTGCCTCTTTGCACATTCATTTTTCTAAGATAAAAAAAGTCTAAGGTTTGCAGTACTGCATTGAACTGCATTGAGAGGTTACTGAGGGACTTAGAAATATCCATACAAACAGCTCTGGCTTTAAATGGCCAGCATAGCAGTGTAGGACAGACCCCAAGTAGTTCTAATGCTACCTACAGAAACAGATCAAAATATCTCTGTTTAAGCATCATTAAAGTGAGGTGTTAAATTGTGTGTCTTCCTTGTCAAATACAGAGGTTTTGTGAAGAATCGGTAGCTTAAATCAAAGGTTATTTGTCTGTAATCAGAGTTACATATACTCCATATTTGATGCCTTCTTAGTGGAATATGAAATGATGGAAGTATAGGCTGGTTATTTTATTTTAGTGTAATATATTTTGTACTGTAGAAAAGAGCACTACTGGATGTGCTACAGTAAGACACACAGCGATCTGAATGCATCCCATTAGGTTTTATATTTTTAATTAAGATATATCGATTGAAAATGTAATAATCTTAAACACTGCTAGTAGAGGAAAAGAAGAAATCTAGCTCATGTCAGATTTTTATGATAAAAAAGTTTAGGATGAATACTCAGATAACTAAGTCTTGTTCTAACAGACTTAGAAATGAAACAATGGACACCTCAAACTTCCAAGAAGAATGCTGTTTTGTACCAGCACACTGGTACATAAAACCTTTATTCACTCTCCTGGATCTTGCTGGAGGGCATTTTTTTTTCTTTCATGATACAGAAATACTTTGTGGCCTATGTCCATTTCACCACATGGATGGGGCAGCAGTTCTCTTCTTGCTCAGGAGGAACACTCGGTGCTCCTCACCCCTGGTGACTGTGAAACTTCTTTTTTCCTGGTGTAGGCAGCTGGACCTGCAGGGATACCTGGCTGTTTGTAAGCAGCAATAGTCGGGTAGAAAAAAAAGCAGAGGTAGGGAAAAATTCTTAAAGTAACACAAACAAAAGCAAAGTTGGTTCTCAGAGCAATTTATCCTTCAGAATGAACATATTTATTATCAAAATACATTTATTGCAAAAAATACCCCCATCCTCCACAGATATATGACCACAAAATCTTTGCTTACATTTTTTAGCAGGAAGCAAAGGGTTGTTTGATTTTTTCCAAAACATTACCAACCCCATAACTCACTGTCCCATTGTCACATTGCAGCTAGTCCCACGTGCCCAGCTGATATACAGCAGCCCAGGACTCCATTACTCCAACATCCCCAGCACAGTATTTCACTTGACTTGGCACAATGTTGTCCTTAAGAAAGACAGTAAGAAGCTAATATTTTTTTCAAAGCCAAGCTTATGCTTTGCATATTTATATCTAAAATTCAAACTTCCAGACTTTCTAAAATTCTAACTTTATCCTCTACTTTATTTCTGACTTTTGTTGGCGTTATATCCATGAGCACAACTAAGTGCAGTTCCCAATATTTGTTTTCCAAGCTTTCCTAACTTTGGTGGTGTTTGATCATCAAGCTCTGGGACAAGAAAGTTCCTATAGTTTATAGGGGTTATCTTATGTGGGCTTGCACAAGTTTATAATGGCATTGTCTGTATCACCTCTGTCCTCCCCTGAAGGATACATTGTGTTCACCACCTCCATTGAGAAATTTTCTATTTTACTGGATAATCACCTTTTATAAATATGTACTGATTTGTACTCATTACCTTTTAGCTACTAGTTACTCCCTAATTGTTCTACATTTGAAGAAGGTTTATCTATTTCATACTGCTGAAATATAAACTGGTAAGGAAATTTCTCTCAAACAAGTATGCAATAGCAAATGGTGGGTTTATGAATGAGGATCAATTATTGCAATCACTTTCACAGGTTTGATCTTGGTGGAGCAAACAATATTTTAGATTTAAATTCCTCCCTCTCTCCTCTTTGTTCTTATAATTTATATATGTGTATATACACATATATAATGCACATATGTATATATGATATTCTGAATATGAGAAATATACTGCATACTCAAATACAGACATGGCAAGGGGAATTCAGATAACAACTCCAGGTTTCAGAAAGACTGTAGAAAGTCTTTTGATCCTTTGAAGATTGCTGAGGATATTATGATTCTGTGGTAATCAGGTCCCTTTCTGGAATGATTTCTTCTGAAACTACACAGTTTATCTGTTTAGTATTCTCAAGACATTTTCACAGCCTTCCTTGGAGAGTCATTTATTTTCTTGATTAGTAGGAATGAATATAAAATATGGAGTTTTCTCATTTTATCTATCTTGGCAGTGTGCCATTTGGATTGAGTTCAAATTTTAAGGAGTTAATAAGTCTGTTTATTTTTTAATGTAGGAAGGTTGTGCTTTTCTCTAGTGGCAAAAAAATGAAAGGAGGCTTCTCTTCCCCAAGTCATTTATACCCTTGTTAATTAAGAAGTCAACAAAGGTTCAGTTCATTTAAAAAACTTGCTCAAGTACATGCATGAAAGGATCTTTCATATTTTAAAATGTAATTAAGCCTCTGCCTCTTATTGAGTACAGTTGTAATAAGCAGAACCAAGTTTTGTGCATATACCTAAAAATATTTGAAACACTAATTTTTACAAGTCTTATGCCTTAAAGTAGTGATGAGATTTCATTCTGTGGCAATATTTAATACTAGTAATCTTTTAATGTGTAAAAATCTACAAGTTAAGCTGTCACTGGACATAAGAAATAGAGGAAAAGCATAAGTGTAGAGGAAATGCCATCTAAAAATCAGGTTCCAAGTCTGAAAAAGCATACCTCCAAAGAAAGATTGCATTCAGAAGAAAACCATAAAGTTTTGTGCATTTTGTTCTAATTTCTCTCAAAATTAGGCAAGATCAGTAAGACCTTTTAGGATAGACAAGCAGGTTATGCTTCATGAAAGTTATCTGCCTCATTCCTTCACAGAGAAGCCCCCAACACACAGCTACCACATTTGCTCCCTAAGTCTGGCATCATTACAATCACAGATTATCACATGTAGAGCCACAGTCCTCCATCTCAAAAACTAGTTGTTTATTCTTTGTTGTGATTATGCAAAATTTTTATTTAGCCAGAAATTTGCTATGACTTTCTTAATTTTTTTCCAAACAGTAGTAAGAAAATAAAGATTATATTTTTAATCATCCAGATGATGGCAGTATTTTCACAATTTAGTTACACAGTATTGCTGAAAAAAAAGAGATTTCCTGGTCAAATTTCAGGGGTTTTGTCTTTCTTTTTCTCTAATCTCCAATTATTCCTGCATTATTCTTTCCTGTCCTTGTACTTCTTTACTTAACAAAAAGAGCTTTACTTAAGATTTTGCTGCTGCTCCCCAAGCAACTCTGAAGTGCTTTCTGCACTGCATCACCTCACTAGTGTCACTTTTCAAAACAAATATTTCAGAGCAAATAATGGCTGGCTGTGCACAGATATGTGGGAAAAGGGAAGGTGCCAGGGGACTGTCCTGCCAGCCCCTAGCCACCACCCTGCCCCTGGGAAAGCTCAGACACTGCAGAGGGAGAAATTGAAGCATTGAAGACACTGAGGTGCTTAAAATATCCTCTTTCCTCTGCTGAGAGCTTTAGTTGCCTGTGCCACAGGCCCCTGGATCAGCCAAGAGAGAAAAAGTCTCTTTGGTCCTCCCCACTTTGTTCTGGAGCTGCATCTAAGGAGAGGGCTCACACCCTTGCTCTTCCCCCAGGTGTCCTGCCACCCTCCTAGTGTCCTGACAGCCTCACCATGCTGTAGCCCCCAGGGCACCGCCTGTTTTAGGCAGCCCCCTTCAGCCACCTCTGGATCTGCTCTAATGATTAGGAAATGTGGAGACTCTGGGAGGCATCCCCTGGCTTGGGGGAACAGAGAGATTTTCCCCCAAAAGGCTGTTGGGATCCCATTGGCTCCTTCCCCTGTTCCTGTGCCCCTGGGCCACTCTCTCCCTGTTCCCTGGCTGACCCCTGGTCTGGGGCTGCAGCAGTCGAGGATCCCCCCTGGCCCGGGCAGGAGGAGGAAGCTGGGCCTGGGACATGTGGGTGCCCGGGAACTCTGAACATCTCATCGTGCTGCTGAGTTAAACACCTGTGGATATTATACAAAGGCCCCTGTTGTTTTTTACCCTGGACTTTACTAGCAAATATTCCAGATACAACAAGGAAGCTCAGGCTGGGCTGACTTCCGAGTCCAGGTGAGCTCAGGAAGCAGGCACTGATCCCCCACATCCCCCATGGGCTCAGTGCAGGGTGCCTCCCTGGAGTCCAATCAGCTGCAGAGAAGCAAGTGAGGGCAGGTCCTATCCTTTATCAACCCCTTCAGGAGACAGAGCAGCTCTCAGAGGATGGACAGGGACCCATTCCACTCACCATTACTGCCAGGTGGGTGTCCTGCTTGCAAAGCACAGTGACCCTTGAACTCTGCGTTCCCTTCTGGATGAGGATGGGCCGTGGCTTCCTTGTCCTCCATGCCTTACCAACCCTATCCCTCTGCTAGGTGCCAAAGGAACCTATCTGAAAGCTGAAAACAACTGTTAGCCACATGTTGAGAATGGAAATGGATGCCCATTTCCTTTCACAAATTTTGCAGGAATTGGGGAAGAGGAGAAAGTAGAAGATGAAAGCCTGAAACCTCATTAGTAGCCAGGCTACATTATCACTTGGTATTAGGGGAAACTGAGTTAATGGAGCCACAAAAGGTGCTGCCTTTTCAGCTGCTGTGATAGCACTAGGAGTGTTCCTCTCTTTGAGATCAGTATCCTTTACACAGGCTGGAATGCCCTGGATATTCTCACGTGTCACAATAGGCCCTTTGTATGAAGTTCAAAACTAAATCCAGCTGTATATGATGATTATTGTCTTATGTCATGCTACTCCATTACTAATTTATACATGTTAACTGAAATAATAGAATAATAATTCACAGCATGAGATGAATATATATATTTGCATCTCTCCTGACTTCAACAATGGTTGAGTTAATATTTCTTCTCAGTAGCTGCTATAGTTCTGTGTTTTAGATTTAGAATGGTGGTGATAGCAGACTGATGTGTTGGTTTTTTACTAAGTTGTTTTTAACCTAAGTCTAGGACTTTTTTTTTCACTTGTTTCACACTCTATTAGTGAGGAGGTGCACAAAAGAAATTGCAAGGGAGCACAGCTGGGAGACGGGTGACCTGAACAGACCAAATGAGGAGAATATCATGCCAAGTATATGAACTGGGAGTGAGTAATCCAAAAAGGAGGCTGATCCAGTTTTGGGAAAGGAAGTCAGTGACAGTGACAGATTGGTCAGTGGGTGGTGAACAATTGCATTGTGCATCACTTGTTTTATCCCTTTTTATTATCATTAATATTTTTTACCAATATTATTGCATTTTACTTTATTTTCAATTATTAAACTGTTCTTATCTCAACACACAAGTTTTATTTTGATTTTGCCCCCATGATTAGGGGGAGAGAGGTGGAGTTGAGTGGGCAGATGTGTAGTTTTGAGTCTCCAGCTGTGGCTTAAAATCACAAAAGCATCACAGAGTTTTACTCTTGTATGATGACAGCTTGCTACTGGAAATGAGCTTCATTTGCAGCACAGTGGTCCCCAATAATGTTTCCTTTCCCTGAAGCATATGGTATTAGCCACGGCCAGAAGGAGCACATTTGTCAAATAAACAGTGACACAGCATTTCCCCTATCTCTGCACCTGAGCTATGGCTCTCCCACAGGCTAAAGAGAGACTCAGGTCACCTTTCCCATCCACTTACTACTGGTCAGCTGTGTCTCTGTCTTATTTAATGGGTTCATGAAACCACTCCTGCATAGAAGCCCATTCTCCACCACCCAGTTACATCAGAGCTAAACCTGCTTTTTATCTGGTACCATGAGACAAGGCTTAAAATTAATTCAACACACTTATTCCCTGACTGGACTTCAGGTTTCATACATGTTTCTCAATCTAATCACTCTCCACAGATTCTGGATGCAAGCTTTATACTCATATCAGATGGGTTGCAAATATTTTAGATTAACTTAAACCACCATTTAATTATAATGAACATTACCAAAGTTACAGCTAATCCTATTTAAATGAGATCACTAGCTATTATTTTAACAACTGCCTAAAAGAAAAGCCTACTTTAAATTAACTTCCTACTGGTTTTGGTTGGTTTGGGTTTTTTTAATGAGTAAAAAAGAGGTCATAAAGAATGTATCTTGTTGTTGCTCATTACTGTGAGTCTTTCTTTATGGAGTTATAGCCACATCTTGTACTCTTCCATAAGAACTTCTGCTGCCTTCTTTTTAGTGGGGTAGAGATGAAGCTTTGTGGCAGCTGGTAGGGTCACAGAAGATGGGACAGGAATTCTGCCACAGCTGGACACAGGGTTGTGTCCAGGTAGTTCTTGTGTATCTCCAGTGAGGGAGCTCCACAGCCTTTCTGGGCAACCTGTTCCAGTGAATGGTCACCCATGCAGTAAAGAAATTCTTCATCATGTTTGGGTGAAATCTCTTTCTTTTCATTTTCCAAATAAGAAATCTCCCATGTTAAGATAGGTTTTATACATTCAAAACAATCTCTAGCACATTCAATTTTAAAACAATGCACAAATATGCTATTCACAGACTGAGATGTCAATGGCCTTTGCTGCTATCACACTGGCTCACCTGAGAATTCACTTGATATCATGTTCTAGACAGGACCACTGACATCCAGGCAGGTAATATTGTTTGTAGTTCATCTCTACCAGGACACCATCACAGGACTCTTTTAAAGATTCCTGCTTAGATGAATAAGACAAGATACTCCAAAAAAAGAAGCAAGGACTAAACAGCTGAGATGTCAAAGACTCAAGTTTAATGAGTGTTTACAGATGACCTTATGCAGTAAGTACACAGAATTTTAATCACTTATGCATCTAAAGATTGGTTTGTTGGTTTTTCCATATGCTGTATTTACAATGCTCATAACTATGTTGCTGAGTAATGTTAGGATTCTGTGCCAGAATCAACAGCAGGCTTCTTTTTCATCTTCTGCCAACTGAATGCTTAGAACAATTTATCATCCATAAATAATTATGTGATATATGTAAGAATTTGTTAACTATCAGTCAATTTTTTTTTTCATTTATGCATTGTGGACATGTTCTTTATCTCCTTGGTGATCTTTAGTTAATACTGCTGATTTTTTTCTTTCATCTATTTCCAAAATAAAGATTACTACAAACTAGTTTACGGTACTCTTACAAGATCTATGGCCGTGAAAATTAGTGTTGCAACATCATCTTCTTTTCTTGTTCCTGAATTTATAGTTCTAAGTTATTTCAAATCATAAAAACATCATTGTGGTTATATATACTTGTCCGGAAGAATAGAACCTTCTGAGATTTTCCAGTGTTCAAGTATTCAACAAAACAGATGTGCTTATTACAAATAACTTTAATAGAAATCATCAGGAAAGAAATGAGTGGGAATGGAAGCAGGGAAACATGCAGTGATCTTTCAAGTTTTTAAATCTGCTGAGGGGGGTTTTACCAAGTATATACCAAAAAGTCTGAGATTGCAAGCACAGGACATGACTTAGTGTTATCCTGTTGTCCAGTGCACATTGCAGAGGGAAAATGGTCTGTTGGAGCCTGGTGACTGGAACAACTTCACAGAACAAGTAACACTGTCAGCACAGACTCCTTGTGGCCCTCTGCTGCTGCAACATGCGAGGGTGCCAACACGAACACTTTGTGCCACTGATGTTCAACCACTGAGCACTGCTTTCAGAAGCCTAGGACATGGCCAGGAGACCTTGTAGTGACAGCAAACCCTGACAAAAGCACTGGCACAAATGCCTGTTGGTTACATTATTGGTAATTGGTTGGTTTATTAGAAATTTAAAATTAATTCAATTATCTCTGATTTGTTGCACTGTTGACTAGTTGAGCTGACAAAACAACCCAAACAAATCCTCTCTATGAAATCAAAAGTAATGAAATACTCCACTAAGGCCAACTGAAGAAAATAAGGAAGAAGAATTAAGTTGTTCTGACAATAATAAATGATTACATCTATTACTGACATTTGCTAATCAGATGGTGTTATTTCTTTCTTCCTTTCCTCCAAGAAATACATTACTCTAAAAACAGCAGGAAAAAGGAAGAATAGAGCAAAATAATATCTGTAATTTAAACTAATTTATAAATCAAAACAGATGGCAATAGAGATTGTGGAAGAGCTGACTCATCAGCTGAGCTGTATTTAAAAGAGAAAAGACAGAGCAGGGATCATCAGATTATTTCTCAAGAAACTGTGCATCTGTCTGGAAGAATATTTGCAATATGAAAAACCTGCCTTCTCCCCCTAAAAAAGAATTTGTTCTCCTGATAGAGATCATGCATTGCAAATTGTAACTTTTCTTTATATATTAGGTCTTAAAACCAAAGACATTCCAAAATTAAGAAAGTAGTGAAACAAAACCACCTGTTTTAATTGCTTAGCCAGAAGAATGTGCCTTGGCTTTCATGGAGAGTTTTACCAGCATTGGAGCTTCTATGATGATCCAATCATCACTACATTTGGTAATATTTATATTTAATAGTTGTTTTTAATACAGGTATAAATAATAATCAAAGCGTATTTTGTTGTAAAACACATTTAAATTATTACAAGTTTGATTCATCTTGCAGAATTCCTTTGGATTATTCAGTATAATTTGTAGCATCCTCATGGCAACTTTTTTCTTTACAGCAATTCTTTAACTGGCATTCTCAGTCATGTTTTTTGTTCCAGGTGAAGTTTTTTTCTTTCCTCAGCTAATGTTTCCATGTGTATAGACATGGAAATACCTAGGATTATGCAACTTGGTATGTTTTAGAAGAATTCATGACTAATTCTGACAGTGTGATTGTAGCAGTGGAGTATAGGCTTGGTTTTCCATTTGGCTTCATGTTCTGGAGTCATTACTGTCATGAAAAATGTAAGATTTGGGGTTTTTCTTACTTAGAATAAATGACGTGATCTCGCCTGGGAAGCAAAACACTGGCATGTGTCTGGGTAATACCTTCTTATTTATTTTTTTTTTGAATTCTTGAGAAATACTACAAAACAGCCTCATGCTAGCAAGTCTCTGGTGATATACCTGGCTTCAAAGCAAGATTTTCATCTTACACGAAAAGGAGAAGTCATGTTTCAGCAACCTGATGAACTTACACAGTGAAATCACTGGCCTGGTAAAGGAGGAGACAGCATCTGATGTTGTATCCCTAGACTTCAGGAAGGTCTTTGGCACTATCTCCCGTAAAATCATCATCATAAAGAACCCAGTTAAAGGTTGAATAAGCTCACAGTGAGGTGGATGGAAAACCATCTGAATGGCTTTAGGGTGGTGATTGTTGGAAAAAACTTCGTTTGGATGCCAGTAAGTTCTGTCAGGGGAGGTTTAGTTTGGATATAAGAAAAAATTTCTTCACCCAGAGCTGGACACTGGAATGGGCTTTCCAGAGAAGTGGTCACAGCACAGCAACCAGATTTAGAGAAACATTTGGAAAATACTGTGGGGCACATGGTGGGGCTCTTGGGGATGGTGCTGTGCAGGGCCAGGAGTTGGACTCAATGATCCCGATAGGCCCCTTCCAACTCAGCTAACTCTATGATTCTGTGATTCTGTAAAATAGTGTTTCTAAAATTTGCTTAAATACAGAATTAAATGAGCTATACCTCCATCTGGACCTCTTTGTTTTATCTGTCAGCATGGCTTTGGGAGATGCCCAAAAATATTTCAGGAAAAAATCCAAAAATATTTCAGGCAATTATTAGTAACTGTTCTTGAGAAGTCAATAGGCCTTGTAAATTGGCTTCCATATGCTGAAAATATGATTCTAAGATTCTAAATCTAGTCAAACTGCCAGATATCATAAACTACAAACACACTTTCCTTCTTCAAAGGAAACTGTACACATTATATATCAAATTCTCACAAATAGCTATTTTCACAAACTCTACAAAACAATGCAGTTAATTTTCAAAGGATCTAAATTTCTTGCACATTGAATCTATTAGTGCTCAATTTATGAACACAAAAATAAATGAATACAATTTATGAACACAAAAATAAATATGAAATGAAATAAAATATTGTTTTTTTGGAATTAATTATCCAGCCTTCAACCAATGCCTTTTAACGTCATCCTTGGCTCTTTTATTGTATCACCAGGAAAATAACTTCATTAGGATCAGAGGTACATAATTTTCCGGTGGCTTTCTTTGCATCATCTTTTGTCAGACTACTTATAAATAGGGACTTTTAAGCTGAGTCTGTGTGGTGCTTACATAAAGTCTAAAGCTGGATTATACTAAGAACTTATTTTTTCCCCTAAGTCTCATGTCTTGTAAATTTGAGTGCTCCCAGTTCTGACTATAGCAAAATCCCAGTCATTGTGCTGTATTTAGAAAAAAATGTATAAATAATGAAAGACGTGATTTACCATTGAATGGTGTTAATATACCACGCCAGAAATTTCACTGATGAGCTGGAAAACAATCAACAAAACTGACAAGTAGAAAGGCTCTTCTTTCACTTCTCACAAGGGCTTTTACAATCTGAGAATGTGAATCTTATAATCTCTATAGTTAGTAAAGTTCTTCTGTGCTTAAAATTTTGTAAGGAAATAGAATAAAAAAGAAAAATGGTGCTTTAAGAAGTATTGCTTGTCAACAAAGTGAGAGTGACAGGAGATTGAAAAAAGGGCATAATTAATCATAAGGATAAACCACCAAAAACTCATCAAACACATGAACAGCACCAGCATTGTCTTAAAACAATTCATATGCTGAATAAAACATTGTGATAATTCAGAAGCATTGTTGGATAACATCTGTCTATGTTTGCCTGCAAATATCACAGAATCATAGAATGGAAACATAAAGGTTGTCTAGTTCCAACCCCACTGCCATGGGCACAGACACTTTGCTCAAAGCCTTAACCAGGGTGGCTTGAACACTTCCAGGCACATCCACAACTACTCTGAGAAACCAGTGCTTCACCATCCTCATAGTGAAGTATTTCTTCCTAATATCTAATCCAAACCCATTCTTGCTTAGTTTAAAGCCATTACCCTTTCCCCTATCACTACATGTCCCCATGGAATGTCCCTCTCTGGCTTTATTTTAGGTGTGCTTTAGACATGGGAAGGCTCCTAAAAGATGTCAGAGCCTTCTCTTTGTAGACTCAACAATCCCAGCTCAGCCCATTTGCACAGGGGAGATGCTACAGCCCTCTCATGAACTTGGTGGCCTCCTCTGTACCTGGTCTAGCAGGTTCACATCTTTCTTATGTTGAGGATCCAATAGCTGGGCCCAGCACTTCAGGTGGAGTCTCATGACAGTGGGATAGAGGTGAAGAATCCCCTCCCTTGCCCTCCTGGCTGTGCTGCTATTGACACAGCCCAGGGTACTATTGGCTTTCTGGGCTGGGAGTGCACATAGCTGGCTTTTGTTGAGCTTCTTATCAAGCAATATCCCCAAGCCTTATCCTTGGGCAAGAAAGGGAAAGTTAGAATAAATAAATGGCATTTTCTCTTACAACAACAGTTATTTCTAATCATTATGAGTGCAAAATATTCATTATCATCAAAATCACTCAGTGTCATTCCAAAGAAAAGCTACCACACAACTTTGATTGCATTTTTTATCATTTTTTCTTAATTTTGGTTGACTTGGGTAAACTTCAATACTTTTGTTTTATCAAACCATGATGCTGTGAAATGCCTTCCTAAACCACTTGATGGCAACAAAGCAATTCAGATACTAAAGCAGTTTTGTTCATGCATATCAAGATCTACCTGTTCAAACAATTTAAAACATTTAAACTAACATATACTTGAAAAAGTCTGAATAACAACCTTTGTCGTTTACTTTTGATGCATTATTTCTTTGTTACATTATTTCTATATTATTATTTCAACTTAGAAACAAAGACTGGTAAAAAAGATTAACTGTCAAAAAAGTTACTTCAAAGCCACCTCCTACAAGGCTGTGTGTCAGACATACAAAATGATACACCCCACCCCTCCATCAGTAGGTCAGCTTTCTATACAAATGGGAGAGCTGCACTAGAATCTCAGTTTGGTTTCCAGCAGTGGCAGCTGTGAGGAGGGAGGACTGGAACTGCTTGGCAGCTGGCAGTGTACTGCAAGGGGAATCAGAGGTTAACACATTTACCTTTGGTCTGCTCTGCACTTGACAATCTGGGTACTAAATCAGCCACTGTTTCCCAAATTAGCTAGGACAGCCAAGGGAAGAGACTGTGGCATGAGGGTCTGATAGCAGCACTTAGCCTGGAGCAATGGACAGAAAAATACAGATGAGACAATCTATCTTATTTATTGCCTCTCTGGACATGTAAAAACAAATACAAAGGTGCTGTATTCCTTGAAATAAAACACAAACACCTTCCACTTGTCTTCGATTTCAAATCTATACCCAAACCACATTAGAGCAATCTCCAAATTGGTGGAGAGACAGATACAGCATAAGAGAAGAAAATGTATCTCTTCTTGAGCCTTTTATAGATACATTCCATATCAAATGCAGATTTAGCAATTTTTATAGATTAAATTCTTATGTGACTAATGACAACCAAGGTTAGCTAAAAATAATAAGACTCAAGTGGAAGAAGGTGGCTTTCTCAATTTGAAATACATTTCTTTTGCACAAGAACTACTTATCCTTTTAAACTACAGTTTTGCTACTTTGTAGGGTTTCAGGCTTCATTTACTCAGTAACCCCTGGTAAATGCATCATCTGTTATGAAAACATAATTGGATACCCTTTCTCCATAGGACAGCGGTGCTCACCACACTCCTGATGTCTTTAAAAACAGAATTGTAGTTTTTATCCTATTTTTCAATTTGCTGCATGGTGGGGTTTTATGAATTGTGCCTCCTGTATAGGAGGACTCAAGAACATCCTAACATTAGTATGCTAGAAACTTCACTATACTGGAACATTCACTTGTTTGACCAGGTGGCTTGTGGAGCACATTAAAAGTCTGAGGAGTTCCTGAAGGTGTAGGTGCTGTACAGCCTACAGTGTCTTTATCCATCCAGTGACCACTTACTCAGTGCAGCTCCCTCATATTGTTTGAAGAGATGTGTCAGGCTGCAGACATCACCTCTGCCATGAAAGACAGGAAGTCTTTTAACAGCCCCTCACCTACTTGTCCTTGGGCTAGAACCTAGGGTAGTGTCTTTATACAAACTTTGGCAAAGAGAGGTCCTGGTTTCTGTCACAGTGTCTGCTGCTTATTTCACAGCCTGAATGATTCACTCTGAAACTGGCTTCCACTGCATTTTACCAACCCTACTGATTTTCCTGAGTATGGCAGCTGTCCTTTACAGGTCAATCATCCCTGAAGCCAGACCGATCTTGATTTTTAAAGTCTTCTGAAAGTCTCTCTAGTAACTTATTATTATATAGGTTAATTTCAGCATTTAATTTAATTCATCATGAACTAATCTAAAGGAATATGATTCAATCATCACTAGTCAAAACAGAATAAAAATAATAGAGATTTAGCAGTAATTATTGCTGATATAATGAGATATCTGCAAGATTTAGGCACTGAATTAGAAATTACATAGTGAAGTACTGTAAACACAAGACTGGAGCAAACATTCATAAATATATAAGATGAAGATAATCTGTTTCATTTCAGTAACTGAGCCACTGGAGCTGTGGTTCAGCACCACTTTCAAAAAATAGTAACTTCCTGGGATCAGATGGAAGCAGAGCTGGAGTGCCAACATTGCTAACTCCTGGGTTGCCTCTAATGCTGCAGTAGGCAACTGGAATGAACCAATCCAAATTCCTGTGCAAGGGTCAATTCAGCTCCTTGTTATTCATTTGACCATCCTTTAGAGAGTGGCAGTGGTTAGTACTTGCCTGTCTGGTAGATAGTAGTGCATATCAAATGTGCTAGTTTTTTAATGACTGCATTTCTGTAGTTGTAACTGTCTGGTAAGTTTTATCCTGTAACTATCTGAGTAGGACATGAACTTTTACAAAGGTTTCAGTCTTAGATAAGTGAACTTAGATAAAAGCAGGTTTGAAGGAAAAGTACTATTAAACAAAACACAACACAGGGAAAAGATCTTTTATAGGGAGAAGCTGGGAAAAGAGCAACTGCCTGTGATTGCAATAGGTATACCAAATGATGCTCTTTTTGTATAAGGAATAGAATAAAATATAATAGAGTACACTTTCCATAACAAATTATAGACTCTCCCCAACCTGAAAGTAGAAGGAATCTTGGCAGAGGGGACTATAACCCTATTATCCTCCTGGCCTAACCCAAGAAGAAATTTCTTTCTATTTCTTCGGTATGGATCTGCCACTTCTAAACATTCAAGATGCACTAAGAATTTCATAAACCCACTGCTTTTGTCTCCACATTGTGACTGTCTAACAACTGAAGTTTCCTGTGTCCTGATGGATACTCCAAAGAGCAGAGGGCTGACATCATACAAAAACTGCCATCAATGTCTGAGAGAGCTTAGCAAAGTCATCTTAGACACCTGATGAGACAGAGCAGGCAGATTGATCCTTCATTACCCAGCACTTTTATGGGACTTGAACAAGTTGGGCAGGCATTACCAGTTATACTGGGAGCTATTCTTTGTGGATGTGAGTTTTGAAACTTTTCCTACACATAGTCTTTTAAATGTGCATGCTAGTACACGAGGAACTTTCCTTGTCCACTGAACACAGGGCATCTCTCTTCCCCACAATGCGGTTGGAGCTTGTACATCCCACCCTGAGCTTTCTGGAAGTTAAGAGCTTAGATGCAGTCAGTGACTAGAGCTGAGCTGACACACCATAGCTCTGTAAACCAAATTAAGTTGATCATGTGTTTAGGCCTGGAGGGTTGTCCTAGATAAAGGTAATGTTATTTTTCTGATCTAATTTTTCTGACATGGGGTGTATCATTGGATGATATGAGGCTCAGCACACTGAAAATGCTGAGTCTCAACGGTTACCTCATATGAAGGGTAGAGAGCTACATAAAGAAAAAGTGCAAGGTAGTAATGAATTAATTACATTTCTGTTAGATTCAGATGTATCTAAAGTGGCCTAATTGATTTATCTCCACTTTCCTTCTTGCTGATATCATTCTAACTGCATCCTTTCAAACCTCTCTGACTACAGAAGGTACTGCATATTACAGATGTCTCCATCTTTCAAGTAATCTGTTGGACAATTAGCATTTCCTTATGGCATCTTTTATTTTTTGGTTTGGTTTGTTTTTGTTTGGTTGTTTGTTTTTTTTTAAAACTAGCTCACATATTTTGTTTTATATTTTATCAGATAAAACAAATGTTTTACATGTTGCCAGCTCCCAGATTAGCCAGGAACATCATTCCATTTTACTAAAGTAGACAGAACATTCTAGGTATAAAGCATAGGAGTCATGCTGATATGGGTATGCACTGCACACTGGGTTTTGGATGTCTTTATTTTGTTACTATGCTTCATTTAAGATGCCACTCACCAAGTCAAGGTTTGACTTAGAGTTGCTGGGTTGACAGCAAATATAGCACTCAGATACTGAGAGATACAAATCTTGTATTTGTGATTTTTGCTCTTTCATTTCATTTAGATGCATTCTTATTAGTGAAGAAGATGGTACTGAACTGAAATACTAGGTATGTAATTGCACTCTATGCTCATATTCTTAGGCAAAAATATTATTAGTGAATCAATAGTTTTCATTTTCTTTCCAAATGTAATGCATTTTTGACCCTCCTTTTTTTCTTTTTTTTTTACTTTTTTGTTGGTTTTTTTGTTTGTTTGGGTTTTTTGTTTGTTTAGGGTTTTTTTTGTTTTTTGTTTGTTGGGGATGGGTTTTCTGCAAGCTTAGCTTTATATTCAAACTGGATTTATTAAAATTTTAAATCCCTAATTTCCAATCTTCCTTTTTTCAAAAATTCATCTATTTCTTCTCACGCAGCTGCAGCATAGTAGATGCTAGAACTGAAGATAAGACCAGTGTGGCAGGATTGCACAGTTAGGAGCAACTAGAGACTGCTTTGACTCCAGCTTGTTATGCAGATTAATTCGAAAGAAAAATGGATTGGATATTTACCTAGTTCCAGACATCAGCATCCTCAGAATGTAGGTAAAATGAGATCACTAAGGAAATATCTAAAAAAATACCTTAGCAAAAGATAATGTCATTTAATGTTACATTGTTCATTTATATTTGGTATTAAGGCTTGTTACTGTGAGCACTGCCAAACCAAAGCTTCTGTGGCTCTTTTCCTGCATAGCCTGTTTCACAATTTAGTTGGTTGGTTACTCTGACCAAAATGTTGCAAAACAGAGGCAGAGAAGCAAAATGAGGCTTGATTAGCAGATGTCAAAAACCATCTGCAATCATGTTGTCATACTGGTTATAAAAGGAGAAGGGAAGAGGCAAAAATCAAGTGAAATTTGCTGTCAGTTTTAAAAGGAAGGAGATTCTGTTGGTGAATCGAGACTGATTTGATTTTTGCTCTGAAGAAAGCAATTGCTATTTATTTTTTTATACAAGTTTGTAACTACAGAAATAACCTTTCAAATTGGAAACTTTGGGTGATGCAATGTCCCCAAAGATCTGCAAGAGCAACTGGCACAAAGGGTGAAATACATCCCAGGGTATCCTGTTCAGAGCTTCTGACTGTTGTTGAGACTCCTGGTAAAAGTTACTGTATCTGCATCAGATTTTAAGGTTTGTTTTTAATGCCTTTTCATACAAACAAACTTTTTAATTGAACAAAGCAGATGTATTTACAAGATTTCTGTCTTCAGAGATATTAGTTGAAAGTCATGTAGTGGTAAACACGGATAAGTGGTGAGAGCTGACACAACACATAAGCAAGATACCATAGGGCAAACTCACTGAAAGTATGTTGGCACTCCAATAAACTTTTCCTACTGCAAATTCTTCACTGGGTGAAGAAAATTTTTAATCTGATAAAAATGCCTAAATCTTTGAAGGTCAAAATTGCTATCAGAAACCTTGGGATCATGCAGAGAAAGCAGTTGCTGTGATGTGCATATGTCAGCATGTTTTAATTCTGCCTTCCTTACGTCTTTATGAACACAAAAATAGCTGTGTTCCTGTGCTCCTCAGGCTCCATGGTGTTCATGCAGGGAGTTACTTAGGAAGGGAGGAAGAAGGCACAGTTTTAAAGTTGAATTGTATGGTAGATCCCAGAGCAAGCAAAGGAAGGCAGTTGAAATTCCACATACAGATCAAGCTCTTTAATTGTGAGTGACTTCTGAGGTCCCAGTGTACCAAAAAAAAATGGAAAAAATGCACCAGCTACTGAAGCCTGAGAGTTATTTTCTGTTACCTTTTTCCTTCTAGTTTTTTGACTACAAAATCCGGTTGTAACTACTCTCAGGCTTTGAATCGTGAGCAAAGTCTATGATTCTTTTACTGATGTAAAGCCAACAAGCACTACAATCCCATGTTGCCCCATATCCCAGTACCATATATTTCCTCTCTTGTGCAGGCCAGGTTGTGCTGGCAGGGAGGACTGCAGCATGTGAACGAGAGGGGCAGGAGTGGAGCTGCAGAACCACAATAAGGTGGAAATGTTGGTGCAGAAATGTAACTTCTTAGATCTCCTTCCAGGAGCTTTTCTTGCAGAAGGAATGGAGCTCCCCACGCTGCACTACTCCCCTGCTGGTTCTCCATCCTGTAGGGGCTGGGATTTCACATCAAGAAAGGTATGCAGGCTCTTAACCACACCATCTCACACCCCTCAGAGTTTTCAACATAGCCATGAATTAAAGCAATCCTATTTTTTTCATTCTTTAAGCCTTGAGGGAATAAATACATGCATTCTACTAGCTCCAGCATTCCACTTTTAACAAGGATGGCTAAAAAGTAGTAAAAAATCAGTAGTACTTCACACTCAGCAGTGTCACACATTTTCACTGAGGGGAAAGGACTGCCAGTGGGCAAAATGCAACTGTAGATATATGGTCCAAGTGCAGGGCAGATTTCACTGGGAGGAGAAGTACAATAGTAGCCTAAACCTCAGTGGAGGTTTGTAGGGCCTAGTGAAAAGCAGGTTGGCTGTATCTGGAGATGAACAGGAGGCTAAGGATAAATTTATCCTCCCCTTTAATGAAGCACTTTTTCAGGGTACAATTAGCCTTGGTTAGAAGGTGTGACTAAGTAACTGTTCAGAGACTCAAAAAATTTTACAGCAATAAACCAGAAACTGAATTTCACAATGTCTGGAAGCCAGAACTATGGCTATATATTTAATCCAGAAGGCTTTTTGGCTCTGACAAAACTATGACTGCAAACTTTGAACTTAGAGCTTGAAAAGGCAAAAGCTACAATAAAAACAAAAGCTCATCCCAGGTTTGCAATAGAGCAGCAAAATTGTCCTGGCACAGTCTGAAGAGACCTGTTTATATCTGCTGACCCGTGATTTACTTTTGCTTCCTAACCTCATAGGGTTGCACTTCCCAAAAGCATTTTAGACATCTGAGCTTAGGCTTTTGTTTCAGCAACTGAATACTTACAACATTTCCAGTGGTAATTTCAAAGTCCTGCCAGGGATCTATCTTGGAACATATTTCTTCTGTAGTTATATGCTTTCATCCGGAAGTATTATGCATTCAGTCGTGTCTGATATCATCCAGAGATACCTGCCGGCAATTTCAGACCTCATGAGCTGTTATTTGCATGCTTGCATATGCCAGAAACTATGTCCTAATGGCCTTTGTGATGTCTCTAGCTCTCCTCCCTTTCTGGGGTAAAAGTTGCTCCAGAAAGGACTTAAGCTGAGATTGTATGTTCTTTTTTGGGGATGATCTGGTGATTGTTGTTGGTGCTGCATTTTTCATTCTTTAGCTGGTTTTATGTTTCCATTTAGAGTAAGAGGAGAATTTTACAAAAAAAAATTTTAAAAATGACAATGTTGTTTGTGGGTATTTCAGATGCACTGAGCTATTTGAAAATTAACTCTGAAATTAAAAATGCCTCAATTCTTCTTCCTTTGTCCACCCTCCTTTGTCTCTGCTCTGTCCATGATTTTCTGCTTTGGGTGTCCTGTACTGTCAGATGGCAATGGATATGTCTGGGGGTTTTATGGAAGGAAATTCAGTCCTTACATATCAATTTCATGATTAGTCATTACTCCTGAAATACAGCTAGTACTGGAGGAAGAGCATGAGGAAGAAGGACTACACTGAAGAAGGCTGAATGAAACCCATGTGAAGCCATGGAAAGCTTCAAAAGCCTCAAGTTCTGCTCCCCCAGGCTCAGAGACAGACCCAAGACCTGTCAAAGCCATCATGGGTCTGCTCAGGAAGATTTCCTTGGCAGCTCTGCCCTGAAGCTGAATCCTGACCTCTGCTCAGTAATTTCTCAGGCTACCAGTGTTGCAGCAGTAATGATGTATTCTTCATGGGGTTGTTTCAACTCTGCTATTTAATGCAGATAATCTCAGAATTTCTCAGATCTCTCTTGTATACTATCAGGAAAATAAATAAAAGAGGATTTTTCTATTTTGAAAGTACTCTGTCTCTGCTCTCAGAGCTGGTCACATTACTCACTATGACCAGTTAGCGGACAGATTAAACACTTCTCTGTTCACAAATTGTTCCTGATCCTGCTTTATGCTGATATATTTGTTACTTGGAAGGGTTAGACCAAGCATATTCATGATTCTCTTTGATCCCTGGATTATTCATAAATTGATCATAGCAACTATTCAAGTGCTTAATCAAAGCTGGATTTAATCAAAGCACTTCTGCTTTGTCTTTAGTCACTTAAAAAGTCACTTGATGTTGCCTTATGACTAGAGCTATGACTGCAAGTATTTCATCTAGCATTGACAGAAAGCAGATTTCCTTTTCTCATACACCAAAACTGAAAGAAAAAATAATGCTTCTGATGTGGGCAGAGCTTCAGCACCTGAAGCAGTAACTATTGTCACAGAAAACTGTTGTTAAAAACCAAATTTCTTCTGCTTCAACAAAAGTTGAATGATAGAATAACTTCTTACTTTTAGTAATCATGATTAAAAGTCTGAAGTTTGCTTTCTTAAAATAGTTATCTATACCACATTTTCAGTTGTTGGATCATATCTAAGCAAAGAATAGTAAGAGGGCAGGTATAGGCTAATCAGATTCTTGTTCAGCCAACAGTTCAGCCAACAGTCTCCCAAACCATTTTTTCATTAATTTATCTGTTCTGCTTAATGTGGTACATGCATCTTATCATATATTGAAATTCCTGTCAGAGTGATGACTGGATACATGGAAGCTAAAAGGCCAGCAGCTGATTATTTAAAGAGCATGGATGACAACATAGATGATGATGTGCTATCAGTCTTGAAAACAGCTCACACTCAGATCCTTGAAACTCTTTCCTGAGACCCCTTTGGTGCAGTTTCTGCCTCTCACACACTGCTCTGCCACTCATCCCTGGCACACAGGGCTGGGCAGAGCTTTGTATGGAGCACAGCCACAATTCTGTCTGTATTCTCTCTGTGGCTGTGAGACAAATGTGTATATGTAACGTGTACTTGTGCTCCATGTGTGCCCACTGGGAATATGTGCCCAGCCCTGTTAGTGGTGGCATGGAGATGTGGCAGCTTCACCTCTGCCAGTTTGCCAGATTCAGCAGCCCCCTAGCATGTGCACCATGAAAAGGGCACAGCAAGTAGTTCAGTGTACCAAAGAAACCATTAATACCTTCCTCTTAATCATTCAAGAACAGATCTTTACACAAAATCCCACTTTAATTACCTGTAGCATAGAAGCGATGTAAAGAGAAACAGACATGTCCTGCATGTTCTCATACAGCTATAACTGAGGGAACATATAATTTCCATTTGAGGGAAGCAAGTATCTAGTATATTTACATTTAAATGTGTTATAGTTAGCGCCTCATTCTTCTCTTTCCTCCAGTGAAGTACCCCAAACAATCATTTCCAGTGAATTCATAAACAGAACAGTGTGACAGGGCTTATTAAGAGAAGACAATGCCTACTGGAAATACAGGGGTAGTATTCAGTCATTTCAATCTTTTTCTCTTATTTAGAAATAAACATCAACATTAGGCTTCAGCCACAGAATGAATATATAATTAATATTTAAGAAAACTTCTACTGGTATTCCCACTCATGGCAATGCCTTAGGTTTTGTAATCAGGTTTACCTCCAAATGTTTGAAGCAACATCTCTTGGAAGGAGTACCTAAGTTACTGGCAAAGGAGAGCCTGGCAAGTGAGGGAGACAAGAATTTCTGCAGAGCATTCAGATGTGACCTCCTGCAATGATTGTTCCTCTCCATTAATCCTAAGCACAAAGCAATTGCTACTGACCTTGAAGTTTCAAGGATGTATCTAACTTGAGATAGGATATGCCACATTTTATTTGTATAGATGATGCAGAAGAGTTCGTGTTCACCTGCTGCCCAGATGTGCAGTTACATTTTCTCTGTTACTAGTGCATGAGCTGGAATCACAGGTGGACTATCTAAACAGCAGAACAAAGTGGACATTGATGGGTTTCAAAGAAAACAGGTAAGCACTTACTGGTCTTTCAGACTTGAGGGATATATGAAGTGTCATGCTGCTTTAGATCACGGTCCCAAATACTCATCTTGATATCAATACTCAGGTGAGATCCAGGTATTTTACAGTAACACCCTGTTTGGAACACACCTGCTACAGGAAAATATTTTCTTTTTCCCCTGTAGTGTTTTCCTTTTGAAATAAGTTTCCACAGTTAACAGCTATGCACTGTGACCTAAACAGCATCTTATGCTCTGTAATCTTAAAAAATGGATTTGCATTGGCCAGTGTTTAAATATCTTCCCAAATACCAGAGAGACACAGACATTTGCAAAGCATCCATCTGTACTACATCTGTGCTGAAAAAAACAAAGCCAGGTGTGCAAGCAAGCAACCAAAAAAATCCCCAAAACTAAACCATCAAACATTTTTAAAACATTTCTAGAATTTGCACATCTGAAGTTCTAGATTACAGCCTTGTGATTCAGATGACCTTTTAAATTTAATTAATTTCATAATGGGATCTGAAACAGATCCCTTTATAATCAGTTGAAACTGAGACAGAAGTGATTCAAACTACCTGTAAATTAATAGAGAAAGGTAAACCCCTAATACATCAAAATCCGTACAAAAAAAGTATTGGGAGTATTTGCTTCACAAAAAAATTGATGTATTAGAAGGGAAAACCCCCCTAGAACCCCTTTGCTCCTACAATGTAGTATTTTTGGAGGACTCAAGCAATGAGAGAAGTAACATAGACAGAAAGGCCTTTTATTTATTATTTGTATGAAGAATTTTATTTCCAAACTTCTCCCAAGTTAAGCAGTTATGAGTGATGTGCAGATGGTGCAGCAGTGACACATTTACAGCTGCATCCATCTCTCACACAAAGGTGTCCCTACTTGTGTTTCCCACTGTCCTCGTTTTCACTAGGATAGGGTCCATTTTCTTTTTAGTAGTTGGTACAGCGCTGTGTTTTGGATTGAATAAGAGAATAATATTGACACTTGTGGAAATTATGTTTTAGTTGTTGCTCAGTACTCAAGGACTTTTAAATTTCCCATGCTCTGCCAGTGAGCAGGTGCACAGGAATCTGGGTGGGAGCACATCCAGGAAAGCCAACCTGAACTGGCCAAAGGGATGTTCCATACCACAGGATGTCATGCTTAGTGTATAAACCAGGGGAGCTGGCTGGGAGCTGCTCAGGAACAGGCTGGAGATCAGTCAGCAGCTGGTGAAGCAATTGTACTGTGCATCACTGGTCTTTCTTGGGTGTTACTCCTCTCTCTCTCCCATCCTCTTTCTCATTTTATTATTGTTATTACTTTCACTTCATTATTTTTACTTTATTTCAATTAGTATAGCACTTTGATATCAACCATGAATTTTCCCACTTTCTTTTATGAAATTCCAACTGGATATTAGGAAGAAATTTTTTACTGTGAGGATGGCGAGATACCGGAACAAGTTACCCAGGGAGGTGTGGATGCCCCAACCCTGGCAGTGTGCAAAGCCTGGTTGGATAGGACCTTGAGCAACCCAGTCTATTTGGAGGTGTCTCTGCCCTCGGCAAGGCTTTGGGCTTAGATGATCTTTAAGGTCCATTCCAATCCCTTAACATTCTATGATTCCATGGTGTCCCGGTTTTTTGAGACAGTTATCTTCCAGGGAAGGCAGAAAAAAATGTAAGCCCCCACCCTTTCCCTCCGAATTATTATATCTCGAAAAC
>VWYI01019186.1:33413-73181 GCA_013399455.1 Anthoscopus minutus
ATGATGTACCAACCATCAAGGCTTTTCTCTCAGCTAAATGGGAAAAATTCCACTAGCTGAGAAATGAAAAAAAAAACAGGACATGTAACCCCCAACACATGGTTCTGTGATTCTCTCCCCATCTCACTTGGGAAAAGTGATTGTGCGGCAGCATGGTACTTGGTTGAAAGCTGGGGTTAAACCAGTAACAAATTTCTAAGGTACAGGTTTTACAATGCCTTGTGCATAACAGCAGTGTGTTTCTTTACCTGACAGTGTTTCAGTTTTCCATCTCCTTGGGCAGATGATTTGAACTGGTTCTCAGATTAACACAAAGCCACTACTGTCTTTTAGGCAGTATGGCTCTGACTGACAGCTCCCAAGTGGAAGTCAATAAAGTAATAAAATTAGAAACATAACTCACACCTCTTTAAACCCAGTTCATCTGGAAGTACAGAGCCAGCTGGTGTCTCTCATGCTGGTTTGCCCCAGTAGCTACCTGGCTTGCACACACAGAATCATCTAGATGCTTGAGAACAGGAGGTAGAAGCTACTTAGACAACAGGGGTAGAAAATTAAAACAGCAGAAAAGACTTTCCCAGAAGAACACACAGGTTTTTATATTATTTAAAACACTCTTGAGAAATGACCACAGGTGTATGTCAATGCAAGGGAAGAGATATTCATTGTTTTAAATGGGTTGCATAATCTGAATATTTCTACTAGTAACTATCTCCTGGTTGGTAAAATGATTCTGTATTTCCATGCACAAATACAAAATTATTGAAATTTAACTTGTTTGGGTCATCCGGGTCCACGCAAAGATCTAGTCATGCTGAGCCTCATGGAAGGAATAAGAAACTATTAACAAGAATAATGGGGGGCAAAATCAAACCTGTGAAGTGATTGTTGAGCTTAATTAGAAGGGCTAAATTTGCTCAAATAATTTGTGCTAAAGTCAGTTCTACAATTTCTCTTCCCCTAAATATAATTTGGAGACAAGTTATCCATTACTACCATTGATCTGATTCTCCTGAAAGGGCTCCTGTAGCATCTAAGCTTCCTACCTAAGGACCTTTCCCCAGTATAACATATAATAGTTTCTAGGTGTTTTACTCCCCTTTTCTTGATCTGTTCTTACTTTGCCCTTCCTGTAGCAGCTGGACTTACTCTGTCAGGGGCAGTTGCCCATGGCAAACATATCTCTCACAGTTCAGCTCGGAGAGTACTCGCTGACAGAGCCAATTGCCTTTCTCAAAATCTTAAAGCACACAATAGTACGAAGATTAAACTTTATAAACATGACTCAAAGCATCAGACAGGATGTAAATTCATTATTTAAGTCAATTAAAATGACAGGAATCAATCACTAATAATGGAAAAGAAAGGATGTCTTAAAATACTTCCAAACAGATTCTCTTCCTTCTATTCTTGTCCCATTGAACTATATTTATCTGCAGTACAGGAGGTTCATTCTTTCCTCTGGTTATTTAAGAAGGACAAACCGTTTTCCACCTTGATAACATATCAGCTCAAACAAAGCAATACATCTTTTATGAAAGGTCAAATAGAATACTTGAAAATTTACCAAATCAATACTGAAGATCAAAATGCTGCTTTTTTCAGACCTTGGAATAAAAAGCCCTTTGTAATATGGCAGGACATTTACCATGTTGCATCCTTATTTTTTGAGTGCATTTTTATCAGCCTTCTTGAAAACAGTCCCTGGCCTACAAGTGAACTGAACATATATGCAAAAAGTCTGAATGGGGTGGTCTAAGCTGTGTGAATAAACACTGCCTGGTGCACTAGACTCTTCTATAGCAGGAATGTATCTAAGCTGTCTGGCCATCATGCAACATCACGTATGTACTAAAAACTGTGATTACATCCATTTAAATTTAGTACATTTGGAAATAGATATGTAGTTAGCTAGACTACCAGCCCAGTTGTCATCTTCAATAGGATGTTATGAATCATTTTCCCATTTGGCTTTAAGAAATACAATCCTGTTTACAGAGACACCGTGTAAGAGTCAAATATATTTCAGAGAACTGTTGGGAAAGTAGAGAAGAATAGAACAACTTTCTCTCTGTTTTAGAAAGACTAGTATATTAATTTAGCTTTCATACATGATATATTCTTCTTTTTAAAAACCCTAAGTAAAACTCCTAATTTGTTTAAAAAAAAACATGAAAAGATTTTGGTTTGGAAGCTGAAATGTGCCTCTAAGCACTGAGGAAGTACAGAGTGAGCCTTTGTAATATAAATGATCTTTTAAGAATCTGAGTTCTTTGCCAGAGCTCAAAATAGTTATTACCCAAAGAAGGAACATTTTCTTCCCCAAACAGGAGTGCTGAAAGAAAGAAATGGACTCACACCCAACCTATGCATCTTATCATATACAGTGGAGCTGGTAAAGAGAAAGACCTATTTTTGTAATTTACTTCTACTTTGTTGATATACAAAGGATTTGAAAAGATAAATATAGCAACTGAAGATGGAAAGAGAACTCTCAACACACTGCTCTTTTGTATGCTTTAACTATGAATTCTCAAATGGTCTGTTACTTATTGAAAAGATGCTACTGTCATTACTGTGTGATGTAGATTTCTCAGAAAATACAAGAAATGAGAACAAACAGAACAATGAGAATAACACAAGTCATAATTTCTGTCCTGAATGTGCAATCCCATTAACAAATGACCTTTTCCATAGAAGATAAGAAATAAAACCCTGGAACACTAACAGCCTGAATTAGTGCTTCCAACTAATGGCATAAAATTAATTTTATTCATCACTGAATCAAGGTATATGGTGTTTGTTTTGCAAGCGTGTGAGATTTGCTATTAAGCAGTACAAAATGCTTTATTGCTGAGAGGGAGGAAAGAGGATCTGGTGCTTATTACCCACGTTCTTTTCATTAAAATCTGGTATTCATGCAACTGGGGATGTTGGTGGGGTGTTCTTCCCCACTTTGCCTAAGACATTTATCTGCTCCCAATATTGATCTTTCAGACTGCAAGCCCAATCTGACAAAAATTTTTTAAAGTCATGAAAATCTAGGGCCTCAAAGATTACATTATTCTGCTTGTGGTTAAAATCCACTTATAGACACACCATTAAATTTGCTTTGGAGGACAAAATAATGATTTTGTATGAGTGCGTTGTTTACCAATAAAAGATAAAGAGATGTTGGGTGCAAAGAGCTGGGAGCTAGAGACCATTAAAACAACATGACACTCTACTACATTGTGTTATTACATTCCATTATTTTTTTCCATAGACAAACATAATCAAAAAGAGGAAAAGCTAGCACTAGGAGCGGAAAAAAATATAACACAGGCCAATATGTATTTTCTACTCAGTGAGATGAGACAAGGATATTCAATAGCAAAGCTGTAATGGCTCTCTTCAGTTACAATGAAAATGTTCCAATGGTCAACTCCAATTACCCGCTCCAGGGTTTTCAGTCACCAACAGAAAATGAGATAGGTAGTATGACATGGTGATTATGCAAGCCAGCTGTCACTGAAGAATAGGCTGACCCTAATGTCACCCAGGTTTTCTAAACAGAGAGATTAGACAGAGAAATAGTAGATTTCTGTGATCATTCTTCAGTGAGGTAAAATGAAATAACCTTTGGAGGAAAGCCTCTCCTCCTCCATAAGATTGTCTTTTGAGCTATTTCTGTATTTAGTCTGTAAAAAAAATTACTACAGGTGATTCTAACAACTTAAAATCTTAAATGAAAAATTATCTTTCTTGAGTGAAAATTATAACTCTCTGGGTACATTACATAGCTGTAACCAACTTTTCTAATGCTACAGGGCATGTGGCACCATTTTGTGGGCTACTTCTGGACTGGAGCTACCCCAGGGGCAGAGGATGCCCTGGTGAGGGATGGTGATGAGGGATTACATTCCCCCTGCAGCCAGACTGCTGTGCTGTGTCTGCAGGCAAGGCTCAGAGCAGGGCAGCATATTTGCACAAGCACAGCTGAATAGCACTACTGTGGCGCCAGCATTGCACCAGGGCTGTTTCCAAGCTGCACCATACAAGAGCTGCAGACTGGCTACCTTTACAGCAGGGCTGCACCTGCTGCCAGTTCCAGAAAATACATGTGGAATGCATGTAAATTGTAGTACAAAAGTTGGCTTCAGTGAGGGGGGCTCCCCTGTGCTGCCTGCAGAGTCACAGTGACTCACTGAGCTGACAGCAACCGCAGCGCCAAGCAGCAGACAGGATTCTACACAGATGTCACAACCCAAAAAATCCTGCCATCATTATGATACTGTTGAATAGCACATGGGCGAGGTGATTTACGTTTGCAGCTTCATTCAAGTTTGACAAAAGTAAAAGCAACTGAAAACAGAGTTATACTGGGAAACGCCATCTGGAGCTAGGACAGAAGTCAAGAGTCCAGATTTGGATCTGGCATTTCAAGAAAGACTTCTATAGACTTCTCACTTATATATTTGTATTTTAACTTAGATACATTTTAAAGTCTGCAGATTTTTCTTTAGTATAGGAGGGACTTCTTGTTTTGGTAGAAATTTTTCAAGAAATTACTACTAGAAAGATGGTGAAGGGTCTCGAGGAGAAGTTGTATGATGAAGTCACTTGGCTTGTTCAGCCTGGCAAGAAAGAGACTGAGAGGAGACCTCATTGTGGCTTACAACTCCCTCATGAGGGAAAGAGGAGAGGCAGACCCTGATCTCTGTGGTGACCAGGGACAGGACCATGGGAATGACCTTAAATTCCATCAGGGGAGGTTTAGGTTGCATATTAGGAAAAGAAGGGTTCTTCACACAGAGGCTTTTTGGGGATTAGAACAGGGTCCCCAGGGAAGTAGTCACAGCACCAAGGCTGACAGAGTTTGAGAAGTGTTTGGACAATGTTCTCAGGCACATAATATGGCTTTTGGGGCTGTGTTGTGCAGGGCCAGAAGCTGGAATTTGATGATACCTATGGGTCCCTTTCAACTCTATGGTATGATTCCTCTTGGTACCATGAGGAGAACAGCACAGTAGTGAAAAGCTGAAAAGTAGCAAGGGATTATCTTTAAAAAACATTGAAGCCTTCTGAAACCCAAAAATGTTGAATATGTTGATTTTTTCCAAAGCAAGGGTAACACCCTGTTCTGTGATTTTGTCTTTTTATCTGGAGTTATTGGCTTTCCCATGGTAAGGAAACCAGCTTTTAAAATCAAAACCTGTCTGCTGGCAAACTGTCATATCAGTCAGAAATGTAGCCCTCCTGCTTTGGGCAAATGTAAGACATTGAAGCCCTGGCAGAACACCCACTGCCAGCTGCAACCCTACTGTGCCATGCACAATGAGCAATCTTGCATGGAAACAGTACTGGCCACCCACATGTACTGAGGTGGATAAATCTGAAAGAACATTAGCTGGATCAAGAAGGTAGGTATTTTTTCTCTTTAGTCCCATCAACTCATAGTTCCCACATTCTGTTTTGAGAGTAGATACAAAATGGTGAGGAACTGCCATTTCCAGCCACAAGCTTTGAACATTCCTTTTCCAAACATATTTTTTTCTTTAGTTTCTCACATGTATCTTCCTAACTCAGACTCACCAGTAATGATCATAATGTACATATATGTGTTTGTATGCATGCACAGAGCAGGAGTAGCAAGATCAGGCAGGGTGTTAGTCAGGGACTACCAGCCTTACTTCTAAAAAATTTTCCTTGGCTCACATGGCACATGAATCTCTGTGGTAACCATGTCTCTCATACATAATTAAATGGATGTGCTAATGACATTTTTAAGTAACAGCAATTGACATTTTTCCCACTTTGGAACCTGACAGATGAGTCTGGACTTCATTAACCTTTTGCAGTTTAATAGTGGTTTTGTGATTTAGCAGAGCAGATAAAAAGGCAAGAATCTCCTTTCTTTATTTTTGCAAATTCTGCATACCAAAATAAGTTACATAATGTATCCTGATAAATGGCTTTGTGTGACCAGGTATAGGTGAAGAGATATTCTCATTAAGCTTCATTAAAGTTACCAAGAAGAAGCAGGTTAGGCCATTTGCAACAGAGTCCCAAAATATTTTTCTAAGGTCACCTTTGAAGAATATGCAGTATGATGACTGAAAGTTTTGAGAAAAAATGGAATCCCTGTGTGAATTAATATTTCATGAAGCAAAAATTTAGTTTGATCAGAAGAGATTCTTGCTATAAAAGTAATCTCCAAATGCATTATTTACACGAAACTCTCTGGGGGAAGATGTGGTGAGGCGCAGAGCATTTCCTAGAGCAGGCTGGCGCTGAGTGCCCACTGGCATTGCAGGATGTGCCACTCGAGAGCACAGCCAGGCAGCCTCTGCAGCACCTTGGGATTTGATCTCAGCTTTAAGCAGTAAACAGGCCTGTCGAGCACCACACTGTTTGCTAGCTCACCAAAGAGGGTTGACAGGCCCTGCAACCTCCTGTCATTTCCTAGTGTATCAAAACCAGCAATTACTGTTTGCCTTTGGTTCTATGTGCAGCCGTGTCTCTGACTAGGGTTCTTCACGGGCTAAGATAAAGGGCAGAGCTGCCGTTGAGATTCAGAGAAATGGCGTCTCCTGTTCCTGGCCTATTGATCATGCAACACGTGTGTACTGAGCTGCTTCCCTGCTGTCATGTTTTCCTGATATCTAAATAATTCCCTTTTGGATCTCTAGGCTTGGAGAGAGCTCAGACATCTCATAAAAGTGTCCAGAAAATCTGAAAAATTCCCAGTTTGCACACAGGTCTTCTGTAACAAAGAGTAGCCACCTTTGTCTTTTGTGTGCGAACATTGTTGCTATTTATTATCATCTGTAAAGCAACATGCATAAATGAGTTGGAAACACAGAAACTCAACATTGGGTTTGACAGCTACTCTTTTGAGTACTCCATTTGTTTTCCACTGCCATAGCTCTGAATTGTCCATTAAAAAAACCAGAAACTTAATGAGATATAGCATTTCTCTATTACTTTCATGACTTTTTTTTTTCATGTTTTGGATAGGTTTCAGTTATCTTAGTTACTTTGTAGATCTTATTTAAGTTATTGAGTTCTTCAGGCTGTGAAACTCAATACCTTCATTGTTAATATATATTGAAAAAAAAAAAGGAAATGACTGATCAGAGCCCTTTCATTAGTTTCCCTAACTCCAAATGAAGCCTTGTGAATCAACAAGAAAATTCTGTTCAGCCCATTGTTTCTTGTAAGGTGTTTATTTTATCTGTTCAAGCCAAACACAACAAAATTAAAAACTTGAAAAACTACCCACAGTTTCTATTTGTGTAATTTTAGTGCTCTTCCCTTCATGGACTAAGAAAACAAGTTTGAAAGCAGATGCTGTAATACAATCAAATCAGGATGATGCAACCAGAAACCAGGGAGATTAAAAAAAGAACATGTAAAAAGGGGGTTTGTTAAATAAAGCCTCAGTTGTTAGGGTTTGTACTCTCAGAGGGAGGTGGTTTCAATGGCAGTGCAGCATGTCACTTGCTACTTTAAAATTCCCTGACTAAACTAGCAACAGAATCAGCTCTGTGCAAAGGGAAGGACTGTACAGGCTGGATTTAAGTTCTTTTTGTACTGCAGTAATATTTTTCATTTCCTTCTGAATTCATCAGTCTTGTGCTGGGCAAATCTGGTGACCTTGTCTGAAATCCAATACAGTATAATTTATATAAGCTCCCTAACTGTACAGCTGCTCATAGTACAGTAAGTGCCTATTTGCTGTGTAATTATTTTCCTCTCCCTTGGTCGACTTCACCTATACCATTCATTATAGGATAATATTTGGCCATTTCAGTTGAATGCTTTCCTGTCCTGAAGAGAAGTCCATTTGAGAGAAGTGTTTAGTACCCAGCATTTCAAGGGTTTATATAAAAAAATGCAGAAATGATCCTCAGGGACATACCCCATCCCCAGTTACTGGCAGTTCCTCAGATGTGTCTTCTACCAAAGATTTTAGTCTTTTTTGGCAGTGGGATGTAAAGTTCTAGTTCTTAGATACTTTCTTACTGGGTGCAAATTATTTCTATTATTACATAAGTCACTTTTTGCAATGAGAAATGCAAAGCACCTTCTGTCTGGAACAGGTTATATGTAAAAAAATCTTGTTCCTCTACCCTGTTAGCACCCTGATGGGTGCTCTCTGTCTCCAGTGCACCCAGCTCCTAATAGCAAGCACCTTTATGCTTCTCTCTCTCTCCATGGCTTCTTCAAATCCTTGTTCTTTAGTTATTGAGTACTTCCAAATGGCTCCCTTCTTAGCTTTGAGCTGTCACAGCTGTAGCTTTCCCTGCTTCAGGACAGTAACTGGTTAACATAAAACTCATGACATTCCTGTTTAGCTTCTGTTCCATCCAGACAATTCTTTCATTTTCCTACCCATTTTTATCAATTATTTTTACACACAGATATAGATGAAGAGAGGGCATAAGGGATCACAGAATGAAGTATCCAGAAAGAACTTGCAAGAGGTAGAAGTAGGAAAGGAGGGAAATCATGCTACCTTTGGACAACTGTAGGTATTGGCATTGAATATTTTCTTTTCACTTTTATTTAGAAATATATTCATGACTTCTTCTTCCCTTGGGCAGATGCTCATTTTATCCCATAAACTTTCATCAGGACAACTAATGTTGAATACACAATGAAAACATATTTTCTGTCTCACTAGATTGCTATCAGTCTTAAAATTAGGCTATTAAACTGCAAGGAATTGGAGATAAAAGTCTGGGATGGGTACAGAGCTGTGTAGGGATTTGCACTTCAAGCAACTTAACATCAGCAGCATTAATTCACCCCTAAAAGTTGATGTGCTTCTTTTCAGAATGTGTGATTGGCAGCCTGACTAACAAGAGGTTGCTGTATGTTCTGCTGCAAGTAGAAAATTATGCCAAATCCTATAAAGAAGAAAAATGCTTAACTTGTAAGCTATGCTGGGTGTGAAGAAGGCAAAAAACCTCTGCATATGTTTGGATAAACAGGGGAAACAAAGAAACTTCAAGTCTTAATACATAGAAAATGTGATGCTTCTTCCAGAACCATGTTCTTGCATAGGGCATCCATTTTCAGGATGTGCCTCTTTAAAAGACAGGGAAAGCAGCCCAGCAACTTTATAGCTGTACTTGCTTCGTCTGGAGAATTTCATGAAATCCTAGCTCTGCTCTATCAATATGAAATACTGAAAGTATATTATTTGCCATAAATGTCAGAAACCTGAAATTTATTTTATCAGCTGAAGTTCCCAAAAATTACTTTAAATGGCTGGCATGGCTGTGAAAGTGGTCTGTTAGTGACTTTCACACAGCATAAAGCTGTTCAGCAACCTGTTCATGAATGGGATATGTTTCACTATTTTCAAAGCCAATATATTTAATATGAGAGGCAGTCAGCTAGGCATCTATCTGCATTTCTCTGGCTATTTTCTGGGAATGAGCTTAGACATACTCCATTGGTTTTGAATCTAAGGCATTACATGCTTAATCACTCTTATCACTGGAAAATTCAAGCAGCTCTCACATTCAGAGTATCACAGTCACAAGAAGATATGAGATATGCCTCTAGGCTAAGAGTTTGTGTAGTCTCATCTGTCTTCTATGTCACTACTTTGGCTACCTCTTCTTCATCATCCACACAACATTTTTTTATTTTTTTCACAAAGTCTGAAGATAAATTTCAGGGGGGGAAAAAAGCAGAAAAATTATCCTAAGAGCTAAATCGGCCTTGTCAGTTCATTTTAACATTGGGACCAATGCAAAACCTGTGGCCTATGATTCCTCTACTGGAATTCCAGACACATTCTTCCCACCACCTTCCTTCATCTAGTTATTTTAACCTGTTCAAAATGGAGGTGAGACACTACCACCTGGCTTTGACTGCATGTAATGTTCTTTACACTCATTCTGTTCAATTGCACATCAGTTTGCAAAAACTCATTTCTCCATCTCCCATTTGTTAGTCCTTTTCTTCCCAGACGAAGATCTGATCAAAACAAACTACGTGCTTGCTGCTACTTCCAGATAAACAGGATATATTACACCTGACTTTGCTCATGATGGCTGCTTACAAAAGCTGGACAGCACTGAAGAAGGGGCTGCAGCAATGGGAGTCCAGTCTAAGCTTTCTACAGTGCCATGCTATGTATCAGTGAGATCAGGTGCACAGGATGGCTGTGGCATGAAGAGAATTTTTTATTTGGCCATTGCTGCTGGTTCTCCCATCTTCAGGAAGATATAAGAGCAACATCAGACTTCAGAGAAAAGTGGAAAAAGGTCACAGGCAAAGTATACTTTCTATGTGAGAAAGGATGAAAGAAACTAAATCTCTTCAGTCTGAAGACAGAGGCTAACATGAAGGTCTGTAAAATGTCAGGGAAGAGACATTTTCCTTTTGTCAGTCCTCTTATGGCTGTGTTCAGTTCCCATCTGGACTCACATCTGAGTCCTACGCATTAAGTCTCTTGGTTTTAGGTGCTTTTAATCTTTGCTATAGAGAAAGAGGGCAAGATACCATAGTCTGGATAGATCATTGCTGTGTACATCACCAAAAAAAGATACCAACCACACAAATGCACCTACAGCATTTGAAAGTGTCACCCTGAGTTGTGGAAGTCTTATGTTTTTGTCTTTTACTGCTGTCTGCCTTTTCAGTCAGGAGAAACCAGACAGTACCAAGACAACTTATTCTTCCAAGTAAAAAGATGCTTTGAAGATTCCCCCTGTTCTACCTGCAGCTTGGAAATGGTTAAAAACCAGAATTTAAATAGTAGCAATAATAGCAAAATGATCAGTGCATACATTTGTGACTGTACTAATTATATTCTCAGCTTAGAAAATCTGTACTGTATACACTATCATTTAGTTTCTAAGAAAAGAATACTCTGATAGTTTTTAGCTAGGTTTTGGAAGGCTGCTCTAAAGGGTTTGTGACAACCACATAGGAAGCTTCTGAAGGCTTTTATATTTGTGCTTTTGAATCATTGCCTGGATAACAACATGGATGGCGAGGCGTTTTGTAAGGATCCACAAGTTGTTAACAATGTCACACCTTAAAAATACACATTGTTGCAGTTACAGCCTTTTCTTGGAATAGTGTAATTGGTATTTCCCTTGTTCAGAATTTTTCTTTGCACAGCACATGAAAAGCGAGGAATGCCAAGCAAGTGTTTAATTAGTACTCCTATTCATTTTGGCACGTCCTTGTTAAAAATGATAGGTAATCTCATTAACACTCTGGTTCTACACAAACCAGTTACAGCATAGATCACCCCACAGAATAGAAATAAAATGCTGTAGCTATTGATCTAGTTGAATGGATCAGTAAAAGCTAATTTCCTTTGATTGTTTTATAATTCATTTCAGATCTTGTAACTGGTCATAATGTCATTACAGCAGGGAGACAACTGCCAATGAAGGCATTTTATTATGGTGTTTCTGTTTATAAATAGAGCTGAATCCTAGTTGATTTTGCCCTTTAGACTGCTTCCTTTCTTCCTTCCCCTTTTGCTTTCAGCCAAGTGCCTGGAATCACTATAAATCAGATTACAAAAAAGTCTGAGAACAGTAAAGCTGCTTTAAAATTGAAATGCATTAAAGCAAGAACTTGAAAAAATTGTTGTTATTTTTGGTATTGTCAGGGAAATCTCAGCTACTGTCTGTTGTAATGAAAAGAAATGTTGTTAGCTGGAACACCTTTCCAAAATTCACTGCACTATAAAAAGTAAATATTATTATGTGCAAGAAAAAATTTACTTTTTAGCTAAGTTACTAAACTAAGTGGTTTTAAGAATAAATAAGATCCATTAGGTCAGCTTTTGTTCAGGTTTACACCAAAGGAAATTGGAACAATCCCAGTGAATAAAAAAAATAATAAATTATTAAAGTTGTAAAAGAAAGGCAGAGTAAGCCTAACAGATATAAAATTTTTAATTAGGCTTTATTATATGGTGACATATCACAACAAAATATCATGGTAGCAAAGCATTCTAGTCTTAATAAAATATTAGAAAATCTTAAATATTTAGTGGAACCATATTTTCCAAATATATAGAATGGTTTTCACAGTTTAGCAAGGTGGAATTAATTTTCAAAATATATTTGCAAACTCAGAAAAACAGAACTGAATCAGCAGAAGAATAAAATCATCGTACAAAAACATTTTGTTTCAGAGATGACATTTTGATCATTCCTTATTAGCTTGATTGTTTCATTTTCATGCAATATTTCAGTGGAAGACAGAAATTATCTGTTCAAATAGCTCTATGTTTACTGGTATGGGTTTGATACCAAACAGACTGTGGATATGGGCATGATACCTACAGATTTTTAGGTATCAAAAAGTATAATGTCATAAAACTTCCTGCTTTTCCTGCTGCTTTTATCCCTGATAGTATTATCATGTCAATTATACTGATGAGATGCACAATATGTAGTGCATTGTTCTCTTCACACTACACAGCAATTAAGGAAAGTCATAATTCAGAAGTTACTGATTATGTTATTAACTGTTGCAGACCAGATTCCTCTCCTACACCTCTGCTTTCACTCCACTATCAACTAAACCTGAAAAGTTCCTTATAAGACAAGAACAGCAGCCTCTCCACCTGGACCTGCCAGCTGTGCTTGCCACAACCAGATGTTCTGTCCTGAAGCCCTTCCTCCTTGTGCTCCTTCAGACCCCAGGTCTGTGCACTCCCATCCAGGAAATAGCTGTCCCCTGTCCTAGCGTGTCATCCCAGGCTCCATTACCTGCTTTTGGTTTTTATTTCTTCCTGCCCATAGCCAGAAACGCAAAATCAGCTGCAATCTCTGTGACACCAAATCGGAGGAAAACCTTTTGTTTGGATTTTTTTATGTTTAGTTTTTAAAAGTATTATCTCTTCAAGTAGCATTGTCTGTAAGTCTGGAATGAAAAAATAAGCTGTAACTTAAATATCCTTGAAAATAGATGCCCAGTGAAAGCTCGCTGTTTTCTTTAACCTGCCCAGAGCACAGGGCTGTATCTTTGGGACTCAAGAATATAGAACATCCTGTTCTTTAGCTTGATGTTTTCTGCAGCCTCTTTCCATCCCATTTATCTAGAATGATGAGTAGTCTTCAGTTGTAAGTACAAAAAATCAGTGAAATCAGTGTAGTCTTCTTACAGTGTTTTGCGATAATATCCTTTTGTTAGAGGACTATTCAAAAGCTATAACAAATTATGAAGAACATTGGCATATAGAGACACAATAACCTTTTAATAAATGTATACTTTTCTAACATTCAATTAAAATCTCACACATATTTCTGCATTTCCTCTTCCATTGCTGGTGATGTTCATCACCAGTATGCTATATTAAGCTCGCCTTTGTTTAATCAGCTCATTCATCTTCATCAACTATTTTAGGTATTCAAGAACCTGAGAGTGTTCAAGATATCATTATGATAATATAATATTCTGTAGTATTTCTTGCCAAGTTCTGTAGTCACCGAGTTCTGTAGTATTTTCTTGCCAAAAATCTGAAAGGTACTTTTTAGACAGTAATGATTTTCTGAACCTACCAAAATACCAATGGTCTGGGTAGTTCGCTCCTATTTAATATTTGCATTTAAAAGGTTAAAGTTTTGTCCCAAAGTTCAGTGCCAGCAGCCAACACCATCTTTTCTGATTTATGGCCATCTGGAGTAGTTTAAGGATTTTCCAATGTAACATTACAATTCATTATTGTGCATCCAGTTGAGATCAATTATGAGAGAATAGGAGCATGTTCAGAAGTTTGAGGCTCCATTAAAAAGATCCATAAGGGGCCCTTTTATATCTGTAGAACAACTTATACCGGGCCAAGTCCTGACTCTAGTTCCGTATCCAAACTTTTCCAATTCCATATTGACTTGGACTCAGTTGTACAGTCCTCTAAGATCAAAGCTGATAGAAATATCAATAAAGTATTCAGAAATAGAGTTTTTTGCAGAACAGTAGCAGATTTGGGCCTTTATCAACTGTACTGTACACAGTTTATGTCGGGACAATAATGAACAGGAGATTGTACCTACCCTGGCAAACCTAGGGAGAAAATTAGCAAAAGAAAAAGAGACCACAATATTTGTAAAATTTCCACAAGGAAAACCTAGTTTAAAGGTGATATATGGGTATCCTTGAACAGGTGAAGAATATTTTCTTTAAGCAATCAGCATGAGTTTTTACCTAATATTGAGACATCAGTTTGTTTAAGAATGTGGTTGAGGCCACATCTAAACCAAAGAAAGCCATGACTCTTCTTGAAGGCATAACCTCTAAATGCAGGTCAGTTACCCTTTCATGCTGGTGCAGACTTGCTGGCTTCATGTAAGTCCTAAAATGGTAGCTCTCTCACATATTTGTCTGAACAGGCAGTCCCATACAACCTGGAGAACACAAGTATGGGAAAAGCAGTTTCCTTGTGTGAGCACTGCAGAGCTGCTTGGTGTGGGCTCTGCAGCCCCTGGCTGGGAGCTGTGGGTGCCAAAGAGGGCATTGCCTGCTGTGGTCCATGGTGCACTGCCACTGGAAGCAGTGGTTCAGTTTGGTAAGGTGGGTCACGTCTCCAAAATCCTGTGGTAGGGATCAGCTTTTCTTCACAGAAGGGAACACAGCCAGCAATCACTTGGTAATGTCCTGTAAACCCAAAGATGGTTGCAAATGGAAACAGAGTAAAGCTGTAAGTGCTTGAATAAACTTTATGAAGATATAACACAGCCTGTCAAAAAATGTTTTCATTTTCCTGGTATTCTCCAACTGGAGATACGTTAATTAGTCTGAATTCTATATTATTTTCACATCTTCCAAAAAACTGCTGAAATGTTATCTTCTGTCCAACTGTTCCAATCCTGCAACTCAGACCAACCAAAAACAATGTGACCATTTAGAAATGTTATCGTTATAATATTGTTCCACATACTGGCACACAGGCATGTAGATGTATTCAGAAAGATTTGATACTGATATACTTTGTGCTGAACCACAGAAATCTCCTCAGCTCCACCTTATGTGTTAAACATACAGCAGACAAACATCAGTTATCAGAACTTTGTAAGTCTTTGTAAGTACTTCGTAGTCTGAACTGTGAGCATAAAGTTATTTTTCTTACTGAAAAAGCAGCATCAAACAAAATATGCAAGTGCAGTCAGGGACTGGGAAGCACCAAAACTATGTTGAGAATTCCAGAACAGAAGCCCCTAATCCTCAGCTTGAAAATATAATATTTTCTCCTTTCCAAATTATCCCATAGAGAGGTTCTGAACTATTAAAATGACCTTTTAAAATTGATTATTTATTCATTCAGTTCCCTGTCTTATTTGTTCACATTTAACTACAGTATTAATAATGCAGTCCACTGCACAATTTCATTTTACTGCAGATTTTTTTCATATGCTACATTTAACACTTTGTTTAAGCCTTAGGAGACTGTTTCCATTTTCCTTTATGTCATGTGTAAAGGTCTAGTTTTGTTTAATGTTGTCTAGACTTGTCTTTAATATCATGTTTAGACTAGATATTTGTGTAAAACAGGCAGTTTCTGGATGTTAAAAGAGGCTGACTTATTTTCTGCAAGTGGAAAGGTAACCCAAGACAGCAGCTGAAGGGATCCCATCCTGGTTTGAATCCCAATATCACAAATTTCATTGAAGCTGGACCTCACCCTAGAGAACTAAAATTTGAAAGTCTGAAACTGCTGCTGTGTTTCTAAATGTTAATTTGTCTGTAGTGTTTCTGGGGTCAGGTGGAATCAAGTGGAATCTGCTCAACAGGACTAAAACTACAAGGGGGTTATGGGATACCCATCAAAGCCAAACCCCAAATCTCTGTAAACTGGCTAGTTTGGATTCTTGGTGGATGGTTTCACCATTAAACCAAAAGCTGGTTTAAACCACTATGTGTATGCTGAATATCAGCTTTCCTTAAAGTCCCTCCATGAATGGAATGGAATGGAATGGAATGGAATGGAATGGAATGGAATGGAATGGAATGGACGATTTCTGTTGGGAGGGACCTACACTCATCATAGATCCAACATCTAACTCAGGCTGACCACAAGCTGCACAACCATTCAGTGGCATAGGACACCCCTCCCCAGCGCCTGGAGGTCCCACCTGCCTCCTGGCTCCACCAAGGGTCATGGACATGCACAGGAGCTCTGGATTATTCTCCAGTGATCATTCTAAGCCCTCAGCTGGTGCTGCTCACCAGTTGTCTCCTATTTCTCAACTTTGCTATTTGAATAGTGAAAACCAGATTGCTGAAAACAATATTTTGATTTTACTGTAGGGGAAATTCTGGTCTGAGTTTGCAGAACATAATGAATGCTCACCCAGCCCAAAAAGCAGCTTTGCAGCAAAACCAATATAGGCTTAAGTTCAACTGTCTAGTTCTAACTTTTCAGGGCTGCTGCAGCAAAATGATTCCTTAGTGAGTGTCTGTGAGATTGCTCCTCTCATTTTATCACACTGAATTTATATTATTTATCATATCTGTCATCTATAGCATTGAGCTTTATAGTATTGAATTTAAGCATAAGACAATTGCTCTTGTACAAGGATTTATTCAGGATTCTAACAGTAGGTAACTTCAAAGTCATATTTTTCCAAACAGGCTATCCTAGGACAACAGCCTTTGAATTGCTTTGCAAAATACACCACTAACAATAAGAAAACAGTTGCCAGAACTGCTGAGTTAACCATGTGGCTTTTGAGCTTAGCCTGGCTTCAATATTTCTGCATAATTCATGGCTTTACATGATGAAATTGTATTAAAATTAAAAAGAAAATATATCCTTCTTTATGTTTGTAGAGAGTTAAAGGAGCATACATGTATTTGTATAAAACAAAGTATATATACAAGTGTATATACCAGAAGTGAAACGTGTTTAGGAATTTCAGTTATTGGATATTTTGCAATATTTCTAAAATTTCCAGTAGCATTTATTCAAAAATAAAAGAAAAATAAGGAAAGAAGATTTTTGGAACAGTATTTGCTATTTTATTTCTGTCATATCACATTGAAATAAACTGAATTTTTAATATAAAAATCAGATATTCATATTGGGATAACACTGAATATATGACAATGCTGATTTCATAAATGTTGGAGATAAAACTTTGTGAAACTTGATAACAATTGCCATTGATCTATCAGTTCAGTCAGGGAAAAAATCCCACAGAATTGATTAAAAATAAATTATTTTAAAAGATCCTTAACAATTAGTTAGTGAGATACATGTGTTACTTTAAACCTTCCCCATAATACATCTAAGAATGTCATGCTGTTTGGTAATGTCAAGTTTAATCTCTCCCATCCCAGCAATAAACATTAACAGTAATTGCCACAGTAGGTGACGTTGGATCTAATCTTAAAACTGTAATGTTGAGTGGAAGCATTTAATATGTCATGAATGACAGACAGGACATAATTAACTCTCCCATAGTTTCCTCTGATCATTGTTCCCAAATGTGATCTGGGTATAGAAATATATTTGAGCCAGAAAAATCATTAATGCACATTCAAGAATTAATTTCAAACAATATATGCTGAAGTCCTTTAGAAAGCCTTCAGAAGAGTCCTTTTGTCTGTAAAAAAACTCATGTTGCTAAACTGCTTTTTCAGACTAGATGTAATGCTAATCAGTCATGAACCTTATATATGAACAAACACCAGCATAGACAGCCATGAAAATAAAGGGAAATGGATTTTAAGAAGGTAACAATATGAGATGGTTTATCAATGAGTGAAGCTGTGCTTCACTGTCCCAGTTTGTGAAGTTCTTAGTTTCACAGGTTGGGTTAACCTAAAGGTCAAGCCTGGTGACCCAAGGGGCACACTGTCACAAACTGAAAAGGAGAATGAAACAGTAGAATTAGATATGCATATGAATCAAGGTGGGCATAACTGCTTTAGGTTTCCCAGAGACAAGGAAAATACTCATGCTATCCATGTGCTATTGCACAGTCATTTGGAGTGGGTTATCCTGGTCAGTGTCTAGGGGGGGTAAGTAACAAGGTCCTGTTACCATTGATCTATGCTAAATTACAAATCTCATGTCTTACCACATTACCAAAGCATTTCTGGCTAAGTTACCAAAGTAAGAGAAGAGAAATTCAGCTTTATTTCAGCAAAATACATGTAGCAGTCTGTTCCTTTGCTCGCTAGTATCAGTTTTACATGTTTATATCTCGATTGTTTTGATATCATGTGTTACTCTCTTCTGCCATGCAAATATCTCTTGAAATCATCTCCATATCCAAGATATGCAAGATAAGTAAGTATATCATTAAGAGTGAGAGAAGGCAGTGGAGGATGCTGTAATCTGCTCACGGGCATACTGCAGTCAGAATTTATTCTAAGTCAATCTATCAGATCAGTTGATAAATACTGTTAAAACTGAGATATACAACCTGAGGGGTTTATGCATCAAAACCACTTTCTTTTTCTTAGTGTTTGCTTTTATAACTGGCTATTCTTGCTGCCACTGCAACCATCTACCATATTTTTTAAGCTTGCCAAGTCTTTGCCTTCAGTACTGCTTTAGTTGTTATTTACAAATGTGGGCTGTAGAGAGGATAAAATAAACTGACATGTGTGCCTAAGTCTCCCATGCCAGAGGGCATGAAAGGAAATACTCAGCCAACAAATTTCCATAAATGATTGCGTGTGTTGTGTGCACTGGTCTCGCATCTAAGATGCCAAGCCTTTAAAATCACTTTGCCTGAGAATTTACAGTTACAGAGATAACCCAAAGGCAACCTTACATTTAATTTTCACTGCTCTTAATGGCTTTCTAGGAACTTTGATTAGTGGAGGACAGAAGCACTGATCCAGGGTAGTTATTTCTCCTGTATGTCTCATTTGTCCACAAGGCAACAGAAAGACACAAGAGAGGAGTTTTATTGGCAGTCAGATATTCATGATTTTTTTCTGTTGCACACTTGGATCGCAGATAATATGGAAGGAATCAGGGATATTCAGAAGTGAACCACAACAGAAACTGTCTGAGAAGTTGGTAAATGACTCTTGTACTAACACCTTCTGCCTTCTCCTCAACTGCTGCAAGGTCATAAACATCCAGCAAGCCTTTTATTAACTCTCATTAGTGGCTAGGGTTTCTCAAGACCTCAACTGAAATTCAGCTCACAGAGAGAGAGACCAGCCTTCAGCTCTCACTTCAGTCAGTAATGAACCAACTCCTTTAGTTTCTGACTTCAAAATCTGTTACTAAATTTTGATAAAAGCAACCTGCCATTAAACAAATAATTGGCCAAGTTGCTTTCTTTTGTCCAGATCATTCTGATTCTTTGATTCCTATGTTTCATCCTCATGTGTGTTCATATGCACATACCCCTACACATGCACGTAGCCATGCACCCAAGTCCAGTAATGCTTGAAATTTGTTACATTCTTTTCCCTTTATAGTTAGACATTAAAAATCATATTTGGTGAACTTCTCACAGAAGATATTCACCCTTTAAGAAGGCTGGACTATACATATATAAAACAATGGTGAGCCAAACTTTATTTAGCTGGTAGGTGTTTAAAAAATAAAATTGCATTTCTTGATTTCCACTGCTTTTTTTTAGTCCCTTGCTTTTTATTCACTTTGAGTCATTAAAATTAAGCCAATTATTTTAACTATATGGTGGTTTCAACTGTCTTCTGGAAGCTCCATAATTCTTGGTTGGATCTATTGAAGGAAAGTGATTTTTATTCATAGTCACATTCTTTTGTAAGAATACCTTTTGATTTTTGTATCTAGATATATGTGTATGCTTGAGATACCTACGAAACCACTATAAATATATATATATATGTGTATATATACATATATGTTTATGTATATATAAACATAAAATTTAAACCCACATATAATAGGTTTATTTTCATTTATAAAGTTTCATTGCTGATGCTGTTTTCAATTGATAGTGTCCACTGGTCAAAGGAATGAGCTATTTTTCCAATGGATTAGCAAGCTTAAGAGTCCTCTGGCTGTAAGTGGCAGATCCATTTCAAGCTTTAGAGTATTCAGTGTGTCTATAACATGAGTTGTAGTGAGAGACAGACTGAGATGAGAAAGTGAGGTAATTCACGTGCCATTTTGCAACATCATACGGCATTTTCCTTTTTTGGCTTGTTTGTAAGGACAGGCAGGCATTCCCTGTCAATCTCATGCAAATAACTCCAATGCATACATACATGAGCAATAATCTTTCTATTTTTATCACTTGAGTAATGCTTTCAATGTAACTGAGAACTGAAGTGAAGATGACACATTGCTAGAAACAAATCCCTATAGCCAAGGGCACCAGGGGAAGTTCCGCATCTGGTGTCCTCATTAGCAAAAATTTTCAGCAACACCACTCATTTAACATGCAACAACAAAACACTCCCCACGCTAAAATCAGTCAATCTAGAGTGGAAGTTAATAAACCACAGTGGAGCTGTAACAGTTTCCTGAAATAACGTTGGAAACATGTTTAGGAACTGCTGTGCTGCATGCACATAAATCTTCCCTGTACAGTTACCAGGTCGAGATCTCTGCCCAGAGATTCCACACAAAAAAGGTTTTCTAAATACTCTTCCCTTATTATTGCAAGCATTTGTAGGACTGCCATCACAGTATTAGTCAAACATATCTAGCTCAAAATACTGGTGCTTATCTTCCAAATGTCTTTTGAAAAGCAACACCATTTTTTTTTCCTTTTGCTTATTTTCATATGCTTTTCCAATAGCAGACTTTATCTTTTGGAAGGTCTGTGGTTCAGACTTCCCTCCTAAAACCAAGAACAGACAGCATTTCCCATAGTATAAGGCTTGACATAGACACAAACTTGGTTTCAAGTGCTTAAGTGTTTTTAAATAAGTACAAATGGCATTTAGCTGATCACTTAGGTGCCTGAGGTGCCATCCAGGCCTAGATACAAGAGAATCTGGTGATGAAACCAGTAACATACATGTTCAAGAGAGGACCCTTGATCAATGGCAGAGTGGCCCAGACAGAAGTGTTCCTAGAACATGGGGAGACTGGAAGGGAAGCATGGAGGGACAGCAGCACCGCAGAAGATATAGGGGAAAGTTTTTCTTCCAAATTGCAGCCCTTCAACCTTTCTCCCCCTACAGAGCCTATCTTGAAATTCACAGCTTAACAATATGAAAGCCATTCCCAGGTTGGGGCTGTGGCTCAGTCAGTACAGCAGGGCCAGATGGCAGAAGCCCTGGGCCTCTTTGGTGCATGCCAGCTGCGTTCTTGAGGAAGGATGTAAGCACATAATTAAGTACTTTCCAGAAATTTGTGTATGATCAGATTTCAGGTACTGAATAATTATTCTTCATCTTTGCATGTAAACATTCTTAAAAGCTTTTTGATTAGTTTAATAACATTTAATAAATGGGACAGATTGACAAATCTGAAAGGTAACTGAAGAATAGATATATATCTTAACGAAGTAAGCTGCTCAGCTGTGATTTGAACAGGCACAAACCATGCTTCCGTGGTCTTATGAGAGAAGCAGAAAGCACCCATTCTGAAGACACAGTTCCTTGGGGAATGGGCACCATTTTTTTCTTCCAGGCTTTAGCCTTTTTCTAATTACCACTAATTGTGCTAGTAATTTGATTTTGTGCCTTCTCTGCTAACAGCCCAACTTCATTATTTTTTCAGAAGCCTGAAATTTCATAGACGAAATCAGATGCTAAGCTGGCTATTTGCAGCACATTCCCCAGTAACACAGATAATTTGAAATCTACTATAGCACATGGGATGGACTGGATTCTGCAGCTCCTGTGAAAGTGCAGAGTATGCTACTCGGGGCAGGCTTAAAGAATGAGCTATGTGAGCCCAGAACCATGTCTCACATATGTAAAGGTATGGCAGACGGTCTGGCACTCGTTGTTTTTCCCTTCACCTAGGCCTTTGACATTTCTACTCCCAGCATTAGTCTAAAGCGGTGCAACATAAGGCATCAGCCAAGAATAGCTTCAGAAAAACAGCCTTTTTTGGAAGCTATTCCAAAGTTGCTTTGCAAACCCAAACACTTCAAAGGCAGTGTAACTCTGGTTGTCCTGTATATCACTGGGAAATAAAAAACATACACCAATACCTCCTTAAATAGAGATATTTTTATGATACTCCAGTATTTTAATTCCTATCTGCATTGTTTTAGTTTCTATTTAATTTCTAGACTATTTTTGCAATCCTTTTAAAAAATTTTGAAGCAAACCTTTTATTTGGAAAAATTGTTTGGTTTTCCTCTTTTCACAGGAAACAATCTATTTTGATACTATAACTCAAGCTTTTACTGTAGCTTTATACTCTGACCTCTGGTGAAAGCCTCTGTGGCAGAGCTCTCAGATTGACTGTCCCAACCAAAAGAAATGCCTTGTGTTTTTGAGATGATGAATTTCCAGGAGAATAAATTTTTGAGGGAAGGCCAAAGCAAAGAAACAAATCTTTGAACTTACAGTAAGAAAATAAATCCTGATCTTTCTAAGAAGCACTTCTCTGTTTTGGCCAATGAAGCAGCAGGAGTCTTGCTAGTCACTCAAGAAACTTAGACTTTGACCTGGTTCTCCTGTGATCCTGCAGTTAACTTTTCCAACCTTGTTTCATTGGACAGATATGGGACATTTTCTTCCTTATTTGTGGGAAATTTTGTCCCTCCTGGACAAAAGTGACACTTCCAGCATCTTCTGATGCCACAGACTATGGATGTCCTCTGCCTTCATGGAACTGTGTAAAAAGAAAAACCCTGTTTTCTTCTTCCATGAATTCAGACTAGGTCATGACAAGCTTTTCTTTGGATGTGGCAAAATCCATGGTGACCACCTCCCTATCTGCTAGGAGCTGCTTTGGCATATGTTCACTTGTTGTTGCCACTTCCCTCTCCAACATACCATCCATTTGGTTACCAGGTAACACGCATTGCTAGGCATTTGCATTAAGCATCGATGCTTGTCATGTTTTTTACACTGGGTTTTTAAAAATAACCAAGGTTAAAATAGGATTGTGTTATGGCTGGGAATCTTCAGATTCATTCTAGTGACTTGTCAGGATATCAGCAGTACAAAATCCATCTGTTGACAAAGATATTACTGTTTAATAAGCACAGGGCCAAATCCCCGAGGATGCAACTGATTTTGTGTTGATAGGAGAGAAACAATATGATATATTGCCATATGACAACATCAGAGGCATTATTCTCCTCTTCAGTTGAAAAGAATAATGAGCCAAATTCAAGTCTGGTTTCAGCAAGTGAAAACCTGAAGTTATTGGAATGCATTTTTTATATTTTACAGATGCATTATGTCCATTAGCAAAAAATATTATTCACTTCCCACAGAGTAAGTAGCACACATCAAGTTATTTACCAAAATGGGATCCATGATGATGTGAATGCTAAATTCAACTAGAAATTTTCATCGATGATTTTATGGAAAATGTTTTGGGTGTTTTTTCTGAATTTAATCTTTCACAATTTTGTGTGAAAAATTATGACACTCAGACAAAACCAGAAAATAAACAACACAATGAAAACCCATACTTATGAGGTCTCAAATGCCTGTTTTGTTGGAAAGTGAAGCAGCCCAGGCCCCATAATGCACTGTGAAAATTAATTCACTTGAGTAGTTCTGCAAGTTGAAAGGTTAAAGACATTTTATGGAGAGGAGTGGAGTCCATCAAGACAGGCTTTTTTCTAGGACTGAAAGTCCTAGGTATGACTAGAATATTTGAACTAAAACTTCTATATGCCTTTGTGTTAACATTATCAAAATAAGGCATTTTGAGTCTGTATCAAAAGACTTTGAAATGAGGGGGAAAATGTGTATACAATTTTTGGTACAAAAGTCTTACTTATTTTCAATGAAAAAAACAACAAATGGGTTTTTTGGCTGAGCTGAGCTGATTCCTAATAATGCCAAAGGACGTTGCTAAAGTCTGCTCACTGAAGAGACTGGGAATTAATATTTTTGTATTAATTATCAGTCAATGAAGAATCACACCTCCTAGAACACCTATTGCTTTAGCCTGAATTTTGAGATTTGGCATTAAATAAAACACACTCAAAAAACATAATGCTTTGTAAAACACTTCTGCATCTTGCGTATGTGTCATAGTTTGTATCTTCAGTTTGCTGTTCAAATATGTTAGTTCTCAGTCTCTTTTAATTTTTTTCCTGGGATTTTATTGTATATCATAAAGAATCAGACATCTTCCAGTATGTTAATCACTAGCACTTCTGTCATTTCTTCTTCTACTGCCAATTTGAGACATTTTATATAACTAATATATAATTTTTTCTTCCAAAAGTAATATTTGCATCTCCCAGATGATATTTTGGAGTGTCAGTTTACTTAGTGTTAATGGATATTTTTGCAATGACTTCACCACGAAGCAGATAAAGCCCAGAAAAATATGAACTGCAAAGAGTGGTTAATGATGTTTTTTACTGCTGTGGTATCCCATTGATGAAATTACTCGGGTGTACAGGTCATTTTCATTTTTGGTCTTCAAAGTGCTTCAGTACATTAAAGCATGCGTGTATTAAAATAAGAAAACTATTTGTGGAAGCGACAATCATGAAAAGAAGAAGCAGGTGTAAATAAATTATTCTTTAAACTCATTGTGTGCTTGAGTAACAATATGGAGCTATTTGTTGCTGTTGTGTGTGGACATGGAGAGGTGACAGGGAGACACTAAAGAAAATAAAATGCAGACAAGTATAATCTCAAGATTAATTCCTCCAAAGCTAGGAATACTATGCCATGGCTTGTATGTAGCTTGCAGGGTCCAGTAGTGAGGAATGATTCTGGACAGGAAGTGTGATGACATCTCCATTCTGTGGTTTCATTGCTGACAGCTCTTCAGATGCACATGGAAAACAAGAATGGTTGTTCCAGTTCATGAGCCACTCAAGGAAATGCCAGGATTTCTGGTTGCTGCTGTGGTACTTCCCTACAGATTGCATTTGTTATTTCTCTGCAAACATTTGCATTTCTAGTTTGCAATAGGAAATCAAGTACTTTGAAGGCCTCTAAGATCTTCCTCAGCAAACTACTCTTCAGAAGATGATAATAAATAGCACTATTATTCTTAGCAAGCTAGTCAAACAGGATAGAGTGCCAATACTGAAAACATAAATATGACATTATTTGACTACTGTTAAGGATTTGGAGTATTTCTAGAAATTAAAGATAATCTCAAAGTGCTGCTTATGATACCATCAGGCAAGTCTGGTGCTCAGCACTTCTATAATTGTATAAGAGACAGTTAAATTTTCTAAGCAGTATCAGATATATATGTAGATAATGGAATCCTATATATAGCTTATTTCTTCCAATAAATGTAAGCTTTATTTTGTCTATCACACATTTCAATGAATAGAAAATTTGGACTCTCCATGAAGTATTTGCATGAAAAAGTTGCAACAACTTTGAATTCAATAAGTGTAAGGAAAGAATGTCTTTCCTGCACAAAGAAGACAATATTTCCTTTCCTTTGTAATATGTTTTTCCCCGAAGGACTATAAGTTTTCTAAAGAAGCAGAGCTGTATTTAATGGGGGTACTATTCCCTGAGGGAAGTAAATTGTTTCTGAAGGCAACAAGGAAGGCCTCAAAACCGTATTAATTTTTACCCAGCTAGAGAAACCAGAAATATAAAAAACATTGTGACTAAATCTGGTATTACCATGAGACAATTCTACAATCTCTGCCTTCAAACACAAGCATTTATTAGAAACACATTAAACAAAAGGGTCAAATATGATTACCACTGGAACCATGCCAATATAACATTTACTTCATTTATATGTAAAACACTGGGGTGGGGAGAAATCCCTTCTGTCTGGTTGAGAAGACTGCAAGGACATTAGGAGACGTATGTTATGGATGTGATATCTGCTGTGGGTTGCCAACTTGCCAAAACACTCCCAAGACATAGGCACAGCCCATAGATGGATGGTGATGGCCAGATGGGGAGAAAGGCAGGGTGCTTATGCAAAGTCCTCAGATCCCAAGCCATATTCAGATCTGATTTTCCTTGACAAGAAAAAACTACAGAGGAGGAAAGGTGGTGATAGTATAGCCCATCAGCAATCTGATAAATACCTCAAGGGAGCAACAGGGCAGTTGGCACTTTCATGTCATCCACATGAAAGGAATTTAACCGTGGATTTTTTGCTTTTTATTGATCCTGTCAAGAATATTTATTATAAGAAGAAACCTTGTGTAAAGGTATTCAAATGAGGCTTTCAAGATGAAGACCATGATCATAACCTGAATTTATAAGTATTTTTATAAGCATAGGTTCAGAAAAACTTGCAGTTTGAGAGACAATGAATAGTAATGCATTTATTTGCTTTTCTTGATATATTTAATTGACAAAACACTCTGATGGTTCTCACATCAGTGGTTGGGTTTATGCAAAGCTTGGAAAGAAAATAAAAGACCTTATAAAACAGAATTTCTTTGGATATTTTAAAGCAAACATCTATTCAATGTCAAATCTGGTGTACTTTCTTCAATAAAAAAGTAGATATGGATCACCAAGAAAATTGTCTTTTTGCAGCTATGTCTTCCCAGAAGGCTTTGATCACTGCATCATATCATGAACCATTAATGTCACTATGGCATGAGTTAAGGACAATGTTTATCCTGAGCTCAGTTGCTGTTACCAGCAAGTTCTGCAATTTCAACAGTGATCCCTAGTACACTGTCACAAGGGTATATTTGATGTCTTGACTTAATGGGTAGCTTCAATCGATGTTGTGCCATGTTTCACTAAACAACAAGTCATTCACTTGACGTACTGAATTTTATTACAGGGATAACAGTCCAATAACCTCTTACAATCTGAAAACACAGCTTCCCTGGGCATCACCCTTTTCCTTTGGAAAGGAGCAAATATTCATACCAATTAGGAAAACATATAACCTATGAAATTATTGAAGCTCATCTTCAATCATGAGCTTTCCTTTTTCAAAGGAAAAATGGAAAATGCCCATATATCTTTTTTTGCGGCCTCTTTCCTAGGAATTACACAAAATACTATGTTGCAGTTCTTTTGGTGGTGGCATAGGGTTTCTTTCTTAGCTTTGGTTTTGTTTTGGTTTTTTGTTATTTGGGTTGATTTTTTTGTTGTTGGTTCTTTTTTGTTTGGTTGGTTTTGGGGTTTTCTTGTTTTTGTTGCTGTTTTTGGCTTTTTGATCCACAGAAGCTGATATGGAGGCATGAACCAGTAATTCCAACCAATTCAGGATGTGACAAAAGTAACACAATAAGCACATTTGCATTTTGATCTACTTATGTCTTAGATTGAGACAGAATTGTGAATTCTATAAAGTGAACCCAGAAGGGATTTTTCTCACAATTAGGAGAAAATGAGCCATAAGTCTAGATGTACACCACACCAGCCTGTGCAAATTCACCTGACTGCCTTCATCCTGATTTCATGACTTTAAAGTGTGAGAGAGAGAAAATGTATATAACTGTTCCCATGAAACTGCAATAAAATGGTTAACAACTTAAAGCCCAGTCTAAGCTTTCCAACTGCAACAATTGCCAAGGCATTAAGACAAGAGTTTAATGTAACAAGAACACCAAGAAGGGCACATATGCATCAGATTCTGCCTTAGGTAAAGCAGCAATTCATTCTCCCATGCCACATCAATCAAAAACACAAGATTCTTCCCATCAATACATAAATCTCTGATTCCTGTTAATATATGTGAATGAGAGGAGGAGATGCTTCTTACTGCAAAATTTGAGTTTTGGTGATCTTGGAGGATTATTTTTGTGACCTCATTTTTTGCTTCAAAGAGAGGCTAATTTCCTTGTAATTTACAAGTGGGTATGAAATATGACAGTGGAAAGGGTTCACTACCAACCCTGAACTCTCAGATTGTTTGACTAATGAAGTTGACATCTTTATCAGTACCTGCCATTTCACAGAATGCATCTACATTTGCATGTAAATTGTACATGTAAGGGCACAGTGTTAATAGTGGAATTAATCAAATTATTCTTCTTTCAGACCAGAAAGGTTCATTCTGCAAATTAAAATCTCTGTAACTGAACCTTTTTTCCTAATACTGTCTGTCAATTCTTCAGCTGAGTCCAATAGTAGGGACCAGGATGTAAGTCTTAAAAGAAGTCCCAACATCCTGAGACATGCTAACCTGTCTCCTGAACACCAAAGGAATTTTAATCTATAGCAATTTAGGGTACATTCACCGAACACTTAGGCCTGATGGAGTTCCTTTCTGTGATGCCCAAATATTTTAGATATTGTAAACCATATCATATGTCATAAGTTTATACTAATATGTCTAAAGTGCCTCCTATATCATAAAAACATTCCAGAAAATGTGTTTCAAGTGGGTAGTTCCTTCTATTCTGATATTCCCAAAAGTTTAATGTTTGTGTGTTGATACCTAGTGAAATGTATTGAGCTCATTTCCCAGTTATGCCTAAGGAGTGAGGCACTGCCCAGCTCCAGTAAAACCTTGTGTGAAATTGCCAATGCAAATTTTAGGAGCTGGAACTTCCACACTTCCGGATTCTACCAAGTTAGGTTTGCTAAGTCATAGGAACATTTATCAAAAGCTTCTAGACAGCTGTGATTCCTCATGGTACACACATGTTCTCTGGCCTTCAGTGGTGTGTCTAATGCATGTCACAGTGCCCTGGGAGCCAGCACAACAGCCTTCTCTCCCTGGAAGCTGTCCACAGACAGTAGCACAGCATGATGAATCTCAGAAAGAGCACAGGCAATGGCTCAGACCCCAACTAACAAATTTTTGCACTGATTTAATGTCACATTAAACCAATGTACTGGTACAGGTAATTAGACCGATAACGTACTAAGGAAGCTCAAAAGATTCATAATATATGTAATCTAGGAGCAATCTGCAATCTGTAATCTGCAGTTTGTTTGCACAGAATTGCTTATCTAATTACAGAAAAGCATAACACTTTTCTGTATGTCAAAGTTCAGTAATGAGTCTAGGCCCACTCAAGAAGTCTAAAAAATTGAGTACACTAAAACAGTATTTACTACTGCAATATAAGGAGGATGCTTTTTTCTGTAGGGAGAGAGAGAGAGAGATGTATATGTGCAACCATTAATCTTTAAGGATCTTGAGAAAATATATACATCCCTAAAACCTGGATATTTCTAATGAATACCTGCTAATATAGCATATTCAAAGACAACTTCTTGACTTAATACATCATTATTCAGACACACTCAAAAGCTTAAAGAAACATTAATCATGATGATGAACTTTGAGTTCATTTACAAAGGAATTCATTTTTTCTGTATTTATTTGTCCTTTGTCCTGCTCATACAGTTCCCGGTTGTTCTCGCTTTGTTCTTCTTTCTTTCCTTATCTTGGACAGTGTCCTTCCAACATGCAAGTCCCAGATGTCTTGTAGCACTCCATGCCAAATCCCTGCACATCAGACAAACTGGATATGTTCCTGCTCTACTAGACAACTGGAGGCATTTCTGAAAGAAAAGCATGAGTGGCATTCAGCAAATTTTTTACTTGGAGGTAACACAGCAAACAGCAATTCTTTGAACCAGTGAAGCCTAATTTCCTAAAGATCTGTACCTGAGTGTTAGGATGAAAACTAAATTTTAATATTCATGAGAAGTCTTTTCTGGATATTTATAAGAGCTTCTCTAGGGTGAATTCTCTGGTACCTAATAGCTCACACCGCAGTTTTCCCATAGTTACAGATATTTTTTTCCCACTACCTGAGGCAAACCACAAGATTTTCTTTTAAAATTGGAACCAGCTTCTGCCTTAGGGCCTTTCACTCACTAAAGGATCACTCTGCTAAAAGGAGCTAAATAGAATAATGCAGGCCTGCAGTACTCAGAGTGAACCTGCTTAAAATATTCAGGTGGTGAAAACCATTAGACATTTTCAATAGTAATAAATGAAAAAGATAAAGTAATTTCTGGGAAGCATTTCCCTTATAAAAGGGAATGTTCAAATGTTGCTCCTAGTCATATTAAATAACCAGGAAATTAGAGGAGAAAAGGACTGTGTACTTTTTGAGGCATACAACCAGAAGTCCAGTGTTATAGATTTTGACTTTTTCTAATCCACTAATTTTCAACAAGTGTATACTTTAAAACTACCTTTGGCTTAAAGAATTAGAAACAGATCTTACTGCTCTGCTTGTCAGTCTGCTTGGACTTATTCTTTGTTTCATAGAGTCATTCATATGAGAGAAGAAAGACATGAAAGCACTTTCCTATCTCAGGACTGTCAAAAATATTCAGTTGATCTTCAGTTTATAGAATGGATGGTTATGTCTTAAATGATGGTAGCTTGTATAGGGATCTCATTCTTCAAGAGCTTCATCAAGTGATATAAATGTCTCACTGAAAATTTACTCTGAGGGTCACTCTGGACACCTTAAGTTAATTGCACAAGTTCATGACCTAACCACTTCTTGCCTGGAGGCTCACAGGCATCCATCAGTCTGAAGATCACATATATCCAGTTGGCAGTATGCACAGAAAATCTCATTTATTTTAAGAATCTCCTGCTTGCCCACAAAACTAAAGATACAAGTCCAAGAGTTTGTTCTAATAGATTAGCAACGTTTTTTGTGACACAGCTGATGTTAACATCCGACTTTAAGATGTTGGGAAAGCAGAGAAAAAGAGCTATATCCTCCACATGGCTTGCTTCTGAAAGCCATCCTCTTTCTCCATAGCCATGGCCACCTTCTCAAACACACAGGCTTTTAGCCTTTTCTGTTGGGAAGGACTGAATTACTAGCACAGTTTTCTTTTTCAGGTCTTCAGTCCAGACCAAATGCAAATATAAATTAACTTTATCGCAGTGTTTCTCTGCCTCATAATTGGCTTTGGCAGCAATAACATGGCATGTTTGGTACTCTAATGAACCCGATCCTCACTCTCATAACCAGTGTACAAAACAACAGAAAAGGTTTTATGGTGCAGGGGTCATGTTGCCATCCCAAGTCTCTGGTGGGTTTGAGAATGACCTAGAGGGGGAGTGAAATTATATCATGGCACCCACAGTGCCTTGCCATGATTCCAGAACACTATGCAAACAACAAATATGAATAATGAACATTTAAAGCAAGAGCTATGGACCAGGAAAACACTAATGAACCATTTATTTATGTCTTTTGCAAGTAAATTCAATTAATAAACAAATTAATAATAATAACAACACAAGTTTGTGCAAAGCATGGGGGACAATTTCCTGTTACTTGCATCTTCAGCAGTCATCTTCATCCATGCAAAATGAATGTCATATTTTTCAAACCAGATTTGGTAGGATTTCTCATCTGCTTCAAAGTCACTGCAGCGATACAACCAAGTATTCAGATACACTGGGAAAGAGGGTCCACTGAACACTTCTGCCTGCTCAGCTTGGCATATCACAGCTCAGCCTGGCTTCCTGGGGAAAAATCTATGTCTTGGTACAACAATCTATGTTTTGAGTCCATTTTTTTTCCCCACAATCTCTTTCCCATCACTTCTAAATCTGTTAGCCCTTTTCAAAACACCTTATCAAATTCCCCATCTTATCAAATAGTGACAGGAGAGGAAAGGACACATTAGCCTCTCTGCTGAGGCTGCAACACATCTTTTCTGTTGTTTGATTAATTTAGCAGAAACACTGACCTTTAAGTGCATAAAATGCAGAATCACCCACAGCATATGTCACTAGCAGCTACAAAATGGGACTCAGTGGATGGAGGGTACTGAGTGTATCTGTGCAAGATAAGGAATATTTCCAGAGTATGAAATAGCAGAGCTTGTGGGAATAACTTCAAGTAAATTGAAGGTAGCCAGAAATAGAGGTCACTAAAACATAAAACAAGAGTTACATCAAAACCAATCTGCTTAATCTACAGTAAGAATATGAAGTTTCATGACTCTGCTTCCAGTCTTACTCAGCTTCCGCCTTTGAATCACCATGTTAGCTCATATTCCTCAAAAACAGTGTTTCATTTTTGTACCTATACAGTATCTTTTATGTTCTTCCATTGATTTGCAAAGGACATAACATGCAAATTAAGAATAAGATTTTTAGATTTTTGTTTGGTTCTTGTTTTGTTGGTTTTGTGGATTTTTGTGGGTTTTGGGTTTTTGATGGAAACAATGAGAAATGTGTTCTAGCCAAGTTAGGAAAATGTGAACATGTAAATTTACACCTCCCAGATGAGTTTTTTAAACATAATGCCATTGCATTCATCCTACACTACAGGAGGTTTTAAAAATGGCTACAGTAGGTATAAAAAATGTCTAATGAAATATTTCAGAAGATATTATGGTGTATAACCTGCCAATTGAGATTTTATATGCTTAGGGGGGATCTGAGGCCTTGACCTGTAATTTTGTAGAAGTCATATTTCTTTGACTTAAATAATACCCCATGGTATTAATCAAACCCCACAGAGCCAGTATGCAGAATTGGAAGAGGAGAATTCCTGTGTAATAAGGAACTGTGCATGATCCAAGAAATTATTTCAACAAGTTGGTCACTTACTGGCTGATATTTCTGAAGCTAGTTATGAACACAGAGCTCTTGAAATGTTTCAGCAAAGCCAGTGTGTTAGTATCAAGATGTTTATTTAAATTTCTTTTGGTTTGGTGAATTTCTATCATTTTTTTGAGCTAAGCTTCAAACCAACTCCATTCCCTGGCAGATGCCATGGAACCAGGAACTTTGTTTCTCTTCAAGGACCACTTCATCAAAGATCACCAAAGGTCATCAGGAGCCTGGCTTGCCATGCCACAAGTAATGCTTTGTATCTATCTCTCTGGAGTCCCCCACATACTGGTCTATGTTTCAGATCTCTGAGGTAAGACCTTGGAAACCTGGGAATCATCCACCTAGACAGAGCTTTCCTCCAGTTTTTCAGCAGTGAAGTGGAAGCCAGTGAAACCACCCCAAGCTTTTGAGCTCACACACCTTAGTCTTGAAGCCTGAAAAATCTTATATGAGCTCACTGTGGAAGTGTGTCCCAGGCAGGGCTCATTCTCCACCACTGAATTAATCTGCATCTTGTCCAGGAAGCTGGTATTTTTTTTAGCTGAGATGCTGTCATTCATGGTTAGAAAAAGCAAGTGTTGTCATGAGCAGGAAACTCTGTTTTTCAAATGGCTTTAAGAAAAACTACAGTTCTTTCCCAAAAAGAGTTTACAAATTAAAACCATTACCTGGCAACAACTTCATTATTGTTTGTCTTCAAAGAGGTTCCACTTGGGCTCTGTGTCCCATTTACACATCACAGCAGTACTGTCTTCCAGACATTACAAAGGATAAAAAGGCTGTAGGGAATTCTTAGGGTGAATACTGAAGAAAAAAAAAGCAAATAGGTTAACTTATTACTCTACCAGATTAGCCTACAATCCCATGTGATGAAAACCCAACCAAACCAAAAAAATCCCCAAGTTTATCTACACCTAAAAAATAGTTGAAATTTTAAGGGTTTTTTTTAGCTTGTTGATTGTTTTGAGCTGCAAGCCAGGAGCAGAGCACAGTCCTATGCCATGTGTTATTCACAGCTGGAGAAATGTGGGCTTATTATTTGCTCAGGGTTTGCTGGTGACATCAAGATATTTCATTAAAGGAGGAAATGTCCACAGGTCTTCTGCGTTCCAATCCTGAGATTTGATCCCTAGGGGAAAATGCTGAAAAGGAAAAATAATGATGTGAATGAGAGCTCCAAGGCCTAACACTTGTGAAAACAGTAAGTTTTAAATAAATTATCCACATGTAATTTATCATATTTAACTGCAATACAAGTTTATCAGATGTATTGACAACAGTTTCAGCCCAATCTCTGGGAAGCTTACTTCCCAGTTCCCATCCCATTGTCAGCTGCCAATGGCAGCACTAGGCTGCCTGGGCACAGTGCCTGGTACCTGCAGAACTGCCCTGCTCAGGGAAAGGCCCAAACTGCCTTTCAGGAAAATTCATCTCTCCATAGCTCTCCCAAGACCCTGTTAGAGACCAAGATATGGAGGAAGCTCTCTTCCCACATGCCTAGCCCTATCTCTCTGCTCAGAGTCTCTGTCCTCTAATCAGCTGCAAGGGAGTGCCCTTATAACTAGAAGCTTCATACCTCTCCCAGCTTTTCACAGTCTCACCCTCCTCTCTCTGCAAGTGGCATCTTCCCATTGCAAAATCCTCTGCTCCTACATGTTGCATTCTGCCTTACTAATAAAGAGGGTATTTAGCTGCTTATTCTGAGCAGCTGTTGTACATCTCTTCTTCCAGTTCTTGCTGTTTTCCTTCAGCTTTGACCTGTGCAGAAAATACCATCTGCTTATGCCTAAACTATTGTGACAGATGACTTTTAATTAATCCATCATTAAATCATTTTTGACATACAGCAGAAATAATCCAAAACCTAAGGCCTGAAGATTCTGACTCTTGCTTCACCAGACTGGGGAAAGGCAGAAAAATTTCTGCCTGGTACATAAACCCCAGCAGGTACTGCAAAACTTCAAAGGAGCTTGGAAAGGATGTCTTCCATAACAGCCCTCCTGGGAATGGAGAACCCCACTCTGTCTCAACAGGGATGCACTGTAGCCATGAGGGACTGTGGAAGAGACAGGGGCAGAAAAGCCTTCTCATCTCAGAGATGGTATTTAAGGAAACATATTTTTTCATTGCAGAGTTCAAAGTTAGCAGGCAATATTGGATCACCTAAAAAAGCCTCATGCTAAATATAGCTTTGGCAATAAGCATCCTCTATATAATATAACCAGTAAGTGCCAACTCATAGTGACAGGATTGGGTTTTATTAGACTGCTCAGTTGTCATCAACTTGGGCCAAACTACTGCTACTTCTAGAAAGCAATAGAAATCAAGTTTGTACTTGGGAAGCACTGTCCCTGAGATTCGTAAAAAAACTTAATTATTTGTCAGGTTGTGATCTGGCATAGGGCCAAAATAAAGGATCTCAATTTAAAGGTCTGTGAATTACACCAGATAACATTTTAATTGTCAGACAGGATTAACATTCAGCTCATGCTAATAAAAAATAAAAATATGAAAATTACATTACCAAATACAGATTTTTTTAAAAATAAAAATGTGAGCTGTAATAGCTTACTACAGGAGATTGAAAGAAGACTTTTGACTTTGTGGAAATCATCACTATCTTACTCAAAGGAGAGCCCTACATCCTAGAACCTCAATATTACAATGTGAAGCTCCAGGAGCCACTCAACAGGCATCCTGTTTGCTTGCCAGAAAACCTAACCAACAAATCTAAATCTATTTGACTTCTGCAGATGAGATGTCTAAATTTGAAATGTCAGTTTGTACAGCTCTAACTGTAACTCTAATAGTTTGACTTCAGTCCTAATGATATGCCTTTGTTTAGTTCAGGTTTTGTTTCCGTTTGTGTTTTGTCATGTCTACAACTGATTGTAGTCATGACACCAATTACTATTTTCTTGTGCAGATTTGTCCAGGATTAGAAACAAAACAAAACAAAACAAAAACAAAAACCCAAAACTAAAACATCAATCGAACCCCAAACACAAACCCAAAAAATCCACCCAGAGAAGAGAGGAACAATGAACCAATTTTTCTAAACAGACAGAAAACTATCCTCAAACCCATCCAAGTTATGGCTTATTTGACAATGGCTTATTTCCCATAATCTGTCCTTCCTGGCTATGCTTCTGCTCAGCTCCACTGCTGGTTTTGTGATACTCAGCTCTGAAAGTTTCCATTTAATGCACTAGAGAGGGAAAAGGTGCCACTATTGTCCCTGTGTGCAGCAGCATATCATTCCTGGATGTGTCCACAACACCAGTGAGACTGTTGTCCCATTGCATTCTGTGGAAGGACTGAAAACCCTTCCAGGAGCCCCTCTAGAACTCAAGACTTGGAAAAAGTGTGTCAGAGCCTAATGTGTGGCAAGAATAGAAATATTATTCTGAGTTAATGAAATATGATAAAGGAAACCAAAAGTTGAAAAAAGAGGGGGCAAAAGGCAAAACAAAGCCCAACTACTCAATAGGAAGCATAGAAAGCTATTCTAACAATCAGGAACTCCCTAACACAGACCAGACTTGGTATGAACTGTGGTGGGTTATGCTACTGCCAGATGTTATTCCCAATGTGATTTGCTTCAAGAGAATATTGGACTTGGCCAAGAAACTGCCTTTGTTTGACTTGTTTTTTCTGCAATTCTTGGGTGATACAAAGGGCACTGGGATGGGGTTCACTCTTCTCCCAGAACTTTTTTTTGCTATTTGTTAGACATGCTGCTGGGAAATTATGATACATTTCAAAAGCATCTGACATTATATTTCAGCATTGTAATAACTGAGATGATTACACTCCGGAAAATGATCAACTGCTTCTTTAGACAGGCCAACTGTCTAAATGATGCTGATTACAGCAGTCTTCCTGTTGTTGGTGCTTAATGTAATATCTGCTCCTACAAGTAAGGAATAACCATCAAAGCGGTCTATAAGTAGATTACTCCCTTCTCCAGAGGGAAATGTCTCTAAGTCAGGGACGGACAACCCTGTGTTGAGCTGAAATGGGGTCCTGGACTATACACAGGGAAGTCTTCAGGGAAAGTGGGTCAGGGCCAGCAGTCCTGGTCGTGCCTTCAAGGCCCTGACAAATATAAACCCACTCTCCTTCCTTCAAAGTGAAGCAAATAAGCGGGTCAAATGAGTTCACTGGTATGGTAAAAATGGTCAGCAGTGGAGAAGACAATTATTTGCAGTATTTAGAACGTGATTTTGAATGATCCTCCTGGTTATATCAAGATTTAACTATACTTTTCCACATGTCTCCCATCTTTCTTCATCCATACCTTTCTCTAAACAGCTTCTCCTCTCCCTGCAGTGAGGTGTTTGGGAAGCACTGCCTCACAGAGACCTAGCAGGCTCATCTATGCAAATCAGGTGTTAAGTGAGAAGGAAGAGGCCCAGGATGTTTACAAGGATGGTCTTGATGGATGAGAGATATTCTGAAGAACATTGCTGTAATGAGGGGGGGAAATCCTGCAGCAGAAATCTTGGTAGAAAAGAGATTTCTCTGTCACTCAAGCTGTTTCTTTCTTCCCCTTATCTGACCAACTAAGACTAAACTCCTCTAAAGGAGATCTTTCCCACATGATCTGAAAGATGCTGTTCATCAGCATGGCTGTACATTTTGCATTCTATTTCTGGTAACCAGAGAACCAACAAAAGCTTCCCTTCAATATTCAAGCACGCCAGTGCAAGAGCAGAAGATGAGTGTTCATAAACATAAAAGCCCCAAGCCGAGAAAAGGAGTGAGACAAGAGCTGCTAGCATTTGTCTATAAAGGAAAATGGAATAACAAAGACACAGTGATGTAAACATGTGTCTAGGCAGGATAATGTACCTCTATGTGCAAAAATAATTTCCCAGAATAAAGTTACTTTTACTGTGGATACACTAACAAAGTAAGGAGTTTTTTATTCCAGAATAACCTCTCCTTGAAAGCATAGATCAATTGCTTATTCTGGAGCAGTGTCTACACAACATGCATACCACTGTAACCAAAGAACTGCAGGAATTCACCAATGAACTGCACTTTCTGTCAATTTTCCCAATAAACAAGACTTATTAGTGTCTGGGGGGGTGTGTACGAGAGGGAGATAAGACAGTCTTCCTTTATCAAAAATGAAAAATCAAGTAATAAAATCTCAAGAATACACAGTCTGCTTCCAAACCACTCACTGCATCACAAAAAGCAGTAGAGGAGAACTGGAGCTCCTCAGAACCTATTATTTAATGTGAATCTGAAGGAATGAACTCCAGGTTCTTACAGCTCTGTCTCATGGGTTTTACTGAACTACAGTGGCTAAGAAGACAGACACTCCAGTTAACTTTTCTCACTGATGTCACATGTAAATGCAGATTTTGAGGCATACAACAACACATGAACTCGTAATATCACCTTTGGCATGCTATAAGCACAAAGAGATATGTAGTTAGCTGCTTCATCCACCTGCTTTCTTTTTCTTAAACTTGTTGTACTTTAATTGTCTTTGAGAGTTTTGCTCAGCTGAAACTGGTACATTCAAAAATTTGTAATGAGACACGTAGACATATGCACACACAAGGAGTGGAACATATAAAATACATAGATACCAACATTTCAGTTGGGGAATAGCTGAGGAGAGGAATGGGTTGCTATGGAGCTTTGTTTATTGCATGTAAGATATGGAAAAGAATTTCCCTGATTGACCATAAGGGTAGGACTAGGCTGAGCAGCATAGGCATGGATGTCTATGCGACAGATGTCCAAGTTTCAGACAAAGAACATTCTGCTGAAGCTTTTCATAGAAAACTAGCCTTGAACTCAGCACTGACTAGGACTACTGCTGTGGTTGCCATTCAGAAAACTTCTGCAGGTACGCTGGGAGAAGGTGGGCAAACTTTTTAAACTTTTTAAAAAATCATACATTTATATGTTCCCAAGACAGTGGGCAAGGAAGTATATAAAAAGGGTGAAAATTAGCACAATAAAGGAGCATTCAAAGTTTAACCTATTTTTTTGAGGGCTGTAATTAAAATCATGATGGCAAATACTGCCCAATCTCTTTCTCGGATATCTTTCAAAAAAAATTAGGTCTTTAAATTTAAAAAAAAAAGTTAAAAAAAAAAAAAAGAAGCTGATAAAAGTTTTGTTTGAAAGCCTTCATCCCAGCAGCAAAATGTGCAACAGTTAAGGCTGAATCTCAGAGCTATAGGATGAGATGAAGTGTGAGCAACACAATGCAGAGGGCAAAGCTACAGATGAACTGCTATGAAACCTGAGAAACAGAGAAGAGCTTGAAAAAGAAAAGAGCTTTCTAATCCAATACCTGAAATATAGAGGGGCATTACTACATGCGGGAAAGAGACTTCCTCCCATTATCAGGAATGATTAAGGAAAAACAATAAAGAGCTCTAAAATACTATGAGAGGCAGCAAGATGCAGCAGGAGTAGCTGAAGTCTTGATTGCAGCCTGCTACCGTGCCAAGACTTGATGACAAAATGCATTAGTCCCTGCCCCATGAAGGGTCCTGGCTCTACGGGTGCTGTATTTCTGCTGTAGGGTTCAGCCCTCGGCAGGCCCTCAGCATGTCAATAGCAAGGCTGGGCTGGCGAGGTCATCGGCAGGGTACAGTCCTGCGCTGTGTATTGTGTGCCTGTGCCCTGCTCTGGCTGGGAATGGAAAACTGGGAAGGGATCCTGTGGACACACTACTGACCTGGAGAAGGTGGTGTGTGTCTGTGTATATGGGAGGGGACAGCACATGAAGTGTGCGTGCGTGCGCGTGTGTGTGTTTGTGTGCATGCCTGCATATCCCCTATCTGGGAGAACGGTGTGTCGGGAGGTCTGACAAGTTCGTGCATCCCATACCTAGGATTATTAACGTAGATTCACCCACGTGTGAGAGGGGAATCCCCTGCCTAGAGGGTGCCCTTAGCGCGGGTTGTGTGTGTGCGGATGTGTGCATGCCCTGCCTCGGGGGTTAGTGCGGACTGTGTGTGTGTGTGTGTGTGTGTGTGTATATACGTGTGTGTGCGCGTGTGTGTGTGCGTGTACCCCCCTATGACACAGTGTCTGTGCGTGGCTGATGTGTCTGAGTGCGAGCGCGCATCCCCTGCCCGGGCAGGGTGCGGGGTGTGTGCACCCTTTGTCTGGGGGTAGCGCGGGGAGGGGGCCGAGCACCCCCGCCCGGGCTAGTGCGGGGTGCGTGCGGGTGCGCGCAGCCCCGGCGC
>VWYI01019186.1:73778-135903 GCA_013399455.1 Anthoscopus minutus
GGCGAGGCGGGACGGACACGGAGTGTCCTCCCCGGCTGCCTGGATCAGTCTGAGGCAGGGTAATTCAACCCTCACCCTGGAGCGCTTTGGAAACCGTGGCTTGTATTTTTGTTCCTTCAAGAGCTGCTAAAGGGAGGGAGGGAATGACATTTCGTAGTATTCTGCCTCCTGCCGTGGGTGAGCTCTACCGATAACGGCTCGTCATTTGTTTCCGATGTTCTAATAGTGCTTGTGGAAACCTGATGATGCAAAACCTCAGCCTTCTCGGTAGCTGTCATTGGAAGTCTACTCGGGGACTGAAAAATCCCCTCTACAGAAGAAAATACATGTAGCATTGTGGTAGTGTAAAATATACTGTCATATATGCTTTCTGTAGGTGGATAGCATGCCGGCCCTTGGATTTAAAAACCTAAATGTCTTTATGAATAGGCATGTTCACTGGCTACATGGTTCCTACAAACCATTCAGTGTGTTTCTTCTATCAGAATTTCACTGCCTGGGTGAAGGTAGACCTTTGTTTATACCATATGTCTGTACTGTCCATATTTATAGTAGGATTTGGACTTCGTTCAATTCAAGTTACATAATGATTAAGATACAATAGGCAGTATGTATGCAGTTTCTTGGACATTTTAATTCATTGCAGATATGACTGAATCTAGTAACACCGCCAAAATTGTCACTTTTTCAATGTTTGTGTAAGAGAGGAAGTGTCCATAGCATCAGGTGGAGACAGCGTTTCTTAGCAAATACATAGTCATCAAGACATTGCTATTAAAAGGACATCTAAGTGAAGGATTTCAGTGACCCTGTCCTGTGGCTCTGAGGAGGTACCACAATTGTTTTAGAAGAGGAAGAATAGCAGTGAGACTGGGCAGGCTTGGGGAGGCTAGAAAGCCTGTCTTGGTAACATTTTGCATTAAAAACGTGTAGAGCTCAAGTTTGCTCAAATGATGTGTCTGTCCAACTTAGAGCAGAGCTACCACCAAGCCTTAGAGATTTGGCAAGGTCTGCAAAACTGAGCATTCCACCAAGCCTGGGACACGATGCTCCAGGGAGTTTAAGTAGAAACTTTCAGGGAGCAGGATCAGTGAGTACATGCCACTTATGGGATTTGTTTGTTCTCTGACCGAGATGTGCTAGCAAAACTCAGGAAGTCTTTCCCAGAGAGATAAGATGCAGTACAGAAAAAATAGTTTGTTTCTGGTTCTTAGCACCTCTGTCTATTCTGTTCAAACAGCTAATAAATCAGATACAACTGATAAACTCTCACTTCGTTCAGCATTAGTGGAACTTGTAGCTGGCTTGTTATAACTTTTTTTTTTTTTCCAAAGAGTACTTCTTCAGGCAGCTCTCACCACAGTGTTTGAATTTCTCTTGCCTCCTTTCTCAGCTGGATGCTGTCGCTGGAGCTCAGCAGGTTGCCCTCATTCAGACATATGCAGGCAGTAAGATGTCTTCAGCTCGAGATCAGGGAGAGGTGCTGTTTGGAGCAGCACTCTTCAGCCTGAACGTTTCCATTCGCTTCAGCATTTTGAAATGTCCCATTGTCTTAATGATACCATACTACATCTATTTATTCATACTCAGCCTTTTTTTTTTTCTAAGTGAAAGTTAGCTGGCAAATTCCAGCTTGCCATCCAAAGCAAGGTGAGAGGTCAAGATTTGCAAAAGCCTTCTTGCCAACAGTTGGGATTTGGCCAAATGGTTTGCTACTGTCACTTTTAGAAAAAAATTGTGATCTTATGTGACTTCCTTTAGCTTCATGTAACTACATGTGCATGTAAAATACATTCCATGATGCTACTGTATTTAAAGCTACCTGCTGAAGGATATTTCAGTCAGTGTTTTACTCCGTCTGTCACGATACAAACAGCACATTGGGGAGGGTCTGTCTGGTCTCAGCTGAGAGGAGGAATGCACGCTGAGACATCTGGTGAAGGAGGCAGTGACTGGAAGCATGTCAGGGTAGTGGGATCCCACTACAGACACCCCCTGAAGGTTCTGCTCTACCAGAATACAGACCTGCTGCTCCTACAGGAAGACACGGGAGCCAGAAAAGGAAGAGCTTAAAGTTGTACGCCACTTCAGCTTCATCATAATAGGCATATATGCAGTCTGAAAATGATTTTTTGGATGTTTTCAGGGGTCAATTATATTAATTCATCATGTTATTGCATAATGCCTTCTGACCCAGCAGTGCTCACAGCTCTTGGAATTAAGCAATGATTGCCTCTGAAAGGGCTTTACATGTTTGTCCAGTATTGCTATGGTAAGTTTTATAATTTTGAGGAATAAGTTTTTTTTACCTAGTAGGTAAAGCATTATAAACGTGGATGCATGGTGAAAAACAGGCTGTAGTTTATTTTGTTGTGTTTTCTAGTCTTACCAGGATATGAGCACTCTAAGAGAAAATAATTTTGATTTCCCATCTGTAGTGGGCATTTTTTTCTTGTGGTTATTGCTACAGTAGTGGAATTGGGTATTTAATTTCTTGGATTTTATAATAAATTTTTGAAACATGTTGTTTCAACTCACATTTTAGTAGGGAGAAATGTGTGTTTACTTTGTAACAAGAATATTAACTTAAAGCCAAAATAAATCTTCCAATTAAATTGCGGAGATTTTTTAAGATGTGCAACAGTGTTCTATGGGACAATGTGAAAAGAAATTGCTGAAGACATTAGAGAGCAGATTTAATCCTATTGGAAATGTAGATTTTTGTGCAATCCCATGGCTTCCTATGTTTTTAATCTACAGTTCTCTGGCTATATGGAAAAGATACAGAAAGAGTTTTATTATTTTGATTTTTTTCTTCACTATTATGCAATTAGAAGTATCATATTGCACGCTATAATTGCATTGCTCAGTCATGCTCAAATTAAATCTAAGTAAAATGCATATATGACTAAATTAAAAAAAGAAATTAACAGAGAAGCTTAACAGCTCAAGTGTTTATTGTAGAGAATTTGGAGGTTTCTTATCTTGGTTACTGTACAAAGTCAGTCCCATATAGCTTCCCAGACCACTAAATACTATAAAAGCCTTAGAGAGAGCATGCATCAGCCAAGATACTTAAAATCTATTAAGCTTAAACCTGCCTGTATTCTTGATAAAGTCTGGAAGGGCAGCAAAGGCTATTTTGCTTTTTGTCCCTCCCAGTGCTTGCTACATCATGTGCAGAAAATTCAGCACAAGTTGCACATTGGCATCTTCCTAAGTTTTTGCTTGTTTGCTGTGCATTACATTCCTTCTTCCAAGTCTGGAGGGATGAAGCTTCTTAATGGATGAATTTCTTAAAGAATGAGTGTCTTAAACTACTTTTTTTCACCAACATGAAAACATGATGATGTTAACTGCATCATCAGAAAACAAAGAATATTATTTTGAACACACTTCTTCATGGATTAGAGTATGAACAATAGGGAAACAATAATAGAAAAGCCTCAGGCTACTAAAATCAGTGGGGTTTTTAATTTATTTGTTTCTAATGCAGAAAATCTATTTTTAGCCATAATGATAGATCAACTGTGAGTTAGGTGTCTGGCTTCTATATACCTCTATTCCGTCTCTGGATAACTATAAAGCATAGTGAGTAGCATCACTGCTGGCACCAGCAAGAGAGTCAGAGCAACAATCTATTAGCTAATAAATAATATATGTAATGCTGGCATAATGCAGCTCTGAGTGTTCAGGAGTAGGCTGCCATAAACAGCAGTTGAACTCTTGACAAGGAACAATAGCAATTGACCAATTTACCTGTCATAGTACTTTGACAGGGGTGCAGAGCACACTGTAAAATTGTGTGAGAGCACTCATAGTCCAAGCCAAGGTAGAGGGTCTGAACACTGGCATGTGATGTGTAAGCCCCTAGGTTTCTGTTACACCTAGGTAAGTGCTTCTTACTAGGAAATCAGGCTTGCTATTGCAGGATGTTCTTCGTGCTGTCATCATATTCAGGTACTAGCTTGTTAGGAAATAAATGTCAGCCCTCTAGGTAGAACCACGTTAAGAGGAAATGAATGCAAAGCTGTGCTGATAATTAACTGAACAAAGCTCTCGAACGTAATCTTCTTTGATGACACTGGAGATGAGCTTCTGTCTGATTGCCTAACAAGCTAAGAAATAGAAATCACTTATGGCAGTACAGTCCAAATACAGAATAAATTTGCCTCAGAGCATTAATAAGGCAGTTCATAAAATAATATTTCACAGTGCCTCCCTCGTCAATAGTTAATTTTTAGAAAATTAGCTGTGTTTTCAATATATACATAGATAAAAATTACAATCGAAAGCAAGAAGTCAAAATGAAACCATAATGCTTCTTTTTACAGAGTTTTTGGTTGTGTCATTTGCCCTCTTAAGTTTTGAGGATTTGGTTTACCTACAAGGTTGACCTCATCTCAGATGGATGTATTCTCAAATGGCAGAATAATCCTGCTATAATTTATAGCCATACATTCAGTGTAAATTTGCATTTACTAGAGACATTCTGAGACAGTTTGAGCAGAAAGTGCTGGCAAGCTGTAGGAGCTAGAAGAATCCCACTAATGTATTTAAGCAGACTCAAAACAGTGAATAGGCTTAATTAGCCTTGAAATCAGACAACTATGAATGACAGTATTGTATGTGCTTTTCCAGTGGCTGGTGAGATTAACAGCACAGAGTCACTCTACCTTGAGAGAAGTGCCATCCAGAAGGTCTTGCCTTCTGGAATATTTCCATTTTATGCTTTCTTCATTCTTATTATTGCTGACATAGAGCAAACCTCTTAACTGGGTAAGCTTTATACTTAAATTTATTCTCAGGACTAGCCTGGATACTGACAGTCACTTTAGTCCCTATTTAGGCATGTCACTAAAGTAGCATTAGCAGTGCTGTATATCTTCTGCTCCTTTTGAGCTTCAGGAGGGATGAGAATGTTTCAACATGTTTATAGATAACCTAGGTAGAAGCAAAGATATCTCACTTTTGCTCAGTAACCTTGTGGTTAGGGTACTGATGGAGAAAAATTGAGCTTTTAGGCCTTTCATAGATTAACATGATGCAAATAAACATTTAACTCCTTGTAATCCAAGATTGCCACCCACCAAAGGACTGGTCACACCCTTCAGTTATAACTCATTCGTGTCTGTTGTCTTTCAAGCACAGACTGACTGCCTCATTCTTGCTCAGTAGGAATGGGGATAGTCTCCATCACTGCAGCCGTCCTGGGGATTACTGATAGCAGCAGGAGCCTGGAAGATAAAAACCACAGATTTGAATCACCAGGGATGAATGTGGTACTTCAGTGAATGTTTAATGACCAAGCAATGACATCAAGGTGGAACCAAGGCCACTGCCTCAAGGTGTATTTTAAAAGAATAGACCTTGTTCAATTATTTTGAAGGACTATTTTACATACCTCTTGTAAGAAGAGGTTTCCAGTCTTAGAATATCATGTGGGTGGGTTTTGTCCCTTTTGATCCTGCTTATGCATTGGGCCTGGATGACAGTTAAGAGCATCTTCTTCCTGACTGTGAAGTATCGTGTTGATCCTGCCTTAGAGGTTCCCACACCCTTCTTTGAACTTGGGACTTGTGTGTTTAATATTAGAAACCCTGAACTAATGGCTCTGATGAAGCACATTTTTTAAGAGGATGCTGTGGCTTTTAAAAATACATTTGGTTTGATGAAAGTAAATAAATTAATTTATGGTGGCAGTTTTATAAAACTGTTCCTTTTAGCCTGTCTTGATTTCAGAATTATGGTAACAGTAACAGGGTTGTGCATGATAGTGAGTCCTCACTTTTTTCTATTGTCAGGTCAATTTGAGGGTCAAAAAATATCAGTAGTCTTGATATCAGGTAGGACTAAAAATCAGTGTAGCTTCTTCTCTACAGTGTTAAACTGGAGTTGCTAAGAACAGCTTTCCCTTTCTGACCCCCAGACTAACAGAATGTTTGTGCAGTATGTGGAACCAAAACTGTTATGGCCTTGGATAAGGTCAGGAAGCAGTTTTCTTTTTTCTGGGTAACTGCTTTTGTCAGATAGGCAAAAATAAGATGTTGGGTTGTCCTAGGCCCTGCACAGCATTTTGTAGTACTAGTTTGGGATGTTTTTCCAAGGTATCCTATAGTTGAAGACATGAAAATATTGAAAGATTGGATTCTTCAGATCAAGATTAGACAGAAATTTGCCTTAATTTTTAATGATAAAAGCCTACTGTAAAGTCTTGCAGATGCTGTGACCTCAGGGACGTTTCCAGCTATGTAAAAAGGCACTTGTCAAAAACTGAGTCACCTAAACACCAAGGCTTTGATTCATTCCTTTGTTCTGCCTTTGGAGCTTCTGTAAAGCACCAGAGCTTGAGATAGGCACCTAATGGATTGAGATAAATGTCTCTTGAGTAAAACTGCCCCTTTCAAACTGTATTCTTTGGCCAAATATCTTCCTATCTGTGGTCCAGGTAGGTCAGCCTACATCCTGAATCAGGGAACAGTCCAGTAAGAAGTGGTTGAAAATGAAATTTTTGACAGAAGCAGCAATTGAACATAAAGGTATTCATTTTCAAAGAAGTCACTTAGGAATACATTTATGCTTTCCTTGATTGTAGATTTGGGACAGTGACATTGTATGTTTTTTCTTTATTAGAAAACTCAGCATTATATCAGGATTTTGACCAAAATGCAACATCTAAAATTTTGGGCTCAATTTCATTCAGAGAGGGATAAAATCTGACTCTTTTGTAAGATGGGCCTCATTGCTTCAGACATCATTCTTTATGTATATAGAATAATACTATATGTTGTGTAATATTTCCCTGCCTAGAAACCTAGAATCATCCAGTACTACACTGTGCAAGCTTTTCTTCAGGAGAACAAAAAGACATCTGTGAAGTTCTTCACTGCTTTCAGCTACTTGGCAGCACTGTTATTGGTAGGGAGCAGTGGAAGATTGAAGGGTTAGAGAAGCTAACATATTTAGATTAACCCTGAAATGAATTGCTTTAGGACAACTGGTTACATTAGTGCCTCCTCAAAGAACAAATGATGTGTTGACAACCCCCTCCATCATCTTAATGCACTGCAATGCAATTAGAAGAGAAAATCAAGTAGTGGACGAATAAATTGCAGTTCAAAGCTCAAATTTATTAATATTAATGCATTTGCTATTATTAGTGTATCCTGTATATGTAACATCTATAGAGTCTCAAAGAATTGTATGGAAGCACCAATCAAACCTGTGAACCCAGAGTGCTAGTTGGGATATAAATATGTAGTCTGATTCAGACCCGACATGAGGACCTTATGCAATCACATTTCTGTAATATCTGATTGTTCGACATTAAAGAAAATGATCTGCCATTTGGCCTTGTACTTCTCTGTGACAGCTTATCTCCTCAGAAGTTTCCAGGGAAGGCTAAAAAGCAGTGAAAGACAGTATCTTTGGCAAAAGCAGTAACAGCCCTTAGCAACCAATTGTAAACATGAGCAGTAAAGTGCAGACATGACCAACAACTACATCCTAAAGGAGAGATATTTCAACGTGCAATAGAAATGGAAATGTTTCTGTAAACTGAGCATCAGGAATGCATCAAGATTGTTTGTAAGGATCATATTAGCCACACTTGTCACAAGCATCAACAGCAAGAGCTGCTAGTAAGGAAAAAGGAGTTAATCTGAAATAAAGTTTGGTGGGGATCTTGATTCAGCACTGGATGGGCTATGAAGTGTTCAGTGCTCTTTTGAGACCTCAGTGCAGGCTGAGGGGGTGCTTCAATCCCAGTGCTCAGATCGAGACTTGTGAAGAGGTACTACTCAAAAAGACCACTTGAGTCCTAAATTCCATAAGATTTGAGGTAAAAATACACAGAATACTCTAAAGAGCATTCAGCTTTTTGTAAAGCAGTCTGCGTCACCTGTAGCATGTTTAGAGCCCACCCACATGGCTTTACCTTGTGTAAGAGCTTCAGCAAGTGATTACAAGTGATACTGGGTTAGTTAGAAAACTCAGGTAAGCCAAAGCTGCCAGGATTGTGTACTGTAAGACTTTAAAAACATTGTATCAATTATACTTTCCCTCTTTTTCTGTCTTCTGTCTCTTTTCCTATTTTTGTCTGAGTTTTCTTATCCAAGTATCCTAGGGAAAATATAGAGTCTCAGAGTCTGCTGCTCCTTGGTGAAGTTCAGCTCATCCATCTAGAAGTCACTTCTGTGCTCAAGATGGTGAGAACAGCGAGTTAGCAGACAGACTGATTTAGTCAATCTGAAAAGTTCGTCTATAAAAGGCCTCATCTTTTTTGAGTGTTTCCTGCAGATCTCCAAGACTCTGTGCAGCCAAAGTTTAAATTTTCACATACCAGAAATAAATAACCTGTGAGGTCTGTTATGAAATAGAAATAACCATCATTTCAGACCTGTTAGCCATAGCCCCAAGAGCTGATTTTGTAGGATTTACTCTTAAAGCAAGATCTGACTTTTCATACCATCCACAGCTGTTAATAGAGCGGTCAGGGCAACAGGTGGGATTTGGTCTTAGTTCATGCAAAGACTCAGCTCTCCACTAACAGCTCTGCCCATGGCTGTAGTCCAGCAAGAGCCAGCCATTACTCACAGAGAAGCTGTGTCACAGGGGACACAGGCTAAGGCTCCATCTTTTCCCCCTCAGACCACGTTGCTTCAAGTGGTTTCACCAACTGAAGCCTCTGAGGACTTGCGCCAAGAGCTGTCACCAGCAATTTGGATAACCAAAGCTCAGGATACTTCCCTCCTATGCATACATGCATGTGCTCCTGCATATAGATATGAATCTGAGACATACAAAAGATGCTCAGGAATACTTTGACATGTTTCCTGACACTTCCTGCATTCAGCTTGCCAATCCTTAACTATATGAGATGTGACTTCTCTAAAGGTGGGAAATGGAAATAACGAACAACTCATTTGAGCAGGATGCTTTTATGCAGAGTTTTTGCTATCACTTCAGCCATCTTTTTAAAAACTGAAATTAAGGGAAAATTCTAGTAAAAGATCCCACAGCACACCATTAAGAAACTGCAGCTCTTCATATTTTGAAACAAAGAGCAGACATTTGAGAGCTAAGATGTGGCATCAGAGAGATTACAGCAAAGCAGACAGTGAAAGAAAAGAAGAATCAAACAACCAAATAAGTTAGCAAAAATGTGTTTGCTCAGTAAAAATATATTGGTTTGTCACAACCAACTTCATCTTTTCTTGGCTAACTTGCTGGATCCCACATTGTAGGCTTTAGGAGTCAGAAGCTGAGACGGGTGCAGGCTTTCTAAGGTTTTTTAAAATTACAGAGTATCTCCAGTTCTCCAGCTAGAAGGGATCATAAGGATCTTCAAGTTCAACTCCCTGCTCCTCACAGGATTACTCAAAACTAAAAACTAAACCATATGACTGAAAACATTGATTAGATGCTCCTTGAACTCTGAAAGGCTTGGTGTCATGACCCCTTCCCTGGGGAGTCTCTTCCAGTGCCCAGCTATCCTCTGGGTGAAGAAATTTTTTCCGAATGTCCGCTCTGAATTTCTCCTGACATTACACCTACAAAACCTAAAGCTAGTTTTTCCAGAAAGTGTTACATATCTGCATTATATACAGCCTGAAGTTCTAAAGCCTTAACTCAGTTTTAACAGCTAAACTAGTAAATGCAACAATTGTCACCCCAGATTTTTCTTTTTTCTTTTGATTTTGGCGTTTTTGCACGTGAAGAAAACCAGCACATTGATCTTAGATCCAGACCTGAAAATAAATACTTTTAATGAGATCACCCATTTAATAATTTGTTTAATGCTTAGTAATTTCACAATCTCACCATTTTAATCCAGATATTTCTTGAACTTCTAAAAAAAGTACCAACACATTTGGAACCAGATTTTGTTTAAAAATGTTGAAGAAACTTCCAGAAAATTGTGAGAAACTCTTCATTTGTTTTCAAAGCAAGGAAATTAATTAATACAATCTTTTCTTGAAAACAATATGACAGCTTTTGACAAAAAGACATCTTCTGACAGAAATGGTAGAAGTTTGTCCCTTAAAAGTCAGAAGAAAGTAAAATTGTTCCCTTTTCCTGAGGTCCTTATGATACAACCTAATGTTGCATGCCTCATACTTTTTTCCTCACTGCTTTAAATGCAGGACATGCTCCAGCAATGAAGTGTGCTTTTGTACTGTAACTTTTCCATCTTCTTTTTTATGGCAAAGATTGGGAGACATGTTTATGCACTAAGTCAAGCAAGATTGGCTTGGATGTGAATCCTTTTGGAAGAGAGGTCTTGCACATGGAGTCCAGGGAAGGGGCTGGCACTGCTCGGGCCAGCTGGCATGGCAACCTCCCTGTGTGCAGTTACACTCACCTGGACTCCAAAGCAGACAAAAACACTTATCAGGAGAAGACCTTGAAGCATGTGGGCTCTCCAGCCATCCTTGCAAATGACTTGGGAGAGTCACCACTGTGCTGTGGTGGGTGATGCTCTGGCAACGTGACTGCAAAGACAACTGGGTTCCTCAGCCTGAGGGTTTAATCTGGTCACGTAGGCATGCCCATCAAAAGTGCTGAAAATGCTAAGGACTCTGTAAAAGCGGCTGTCTTGATCTGAGCAGCCACAATTGTTGGATACCTCAAGGCAATCTTCATTTATCCATTATACAGCAGTGGTGATAATGGCCTCCTTCTGAAGGGGAGATTGGGATACCCTGGAAGCACTTGGGTAGCGCAGGGAGAGCTCCCTGAGGGAAATCCAGCACTTTGCGTGTAATGTAGTAGGCCTTGCAGCAGGAAGTGCTGAATAACATCAGAGGCCAAGTACTGAATGAGAAAGATGAAAAGAAATGGTAAATAATTACCTGTTCATGTAAAGAAGAAGGGGTTGATGGGAGAACCAGCCACTAAAAGCTGCAGGTCTGTGGTGCGGGGGAGGGCGCTTAGCCTTCCTTCTGGCTTTCCCTAGCTTTTTGAGTTGTAGTCTTTGAAGTTTTCATTTTACTTAATGCAAAGAATTGGTTTTGATTTGAAGAGTTTTACGTGATATTACAGGTATTTTGCTACAAAGTAATTTTATTGTTGTGCAGGAAGAACGTAGGGTTTATCTAGATTTGCCCTTATATAAGGGGGTATAATTTGTGTTTTTCTCTACTGATTGCTTAGAGCGCTGGTGAGTGCCAGGCTGGCTTTGCTTGCCTCCCTAGGGATAGTTGCGTTTATTACTAGCCTATGGTGGACAAGGTACACAGTGGAGTTGCATACAGCCTAAAGATTAAGGCAATAAGCCAAGCTGAAAAGTATTTAAAACCTTCTTAGGAAAAGACCAGAACCTTCTGAGATAGTTGCAAAAATACAGAAAGGTAATTTAATGAATAGGAAATGTTACCTCACTTGTATAATTTGGTTATACTTAAAGATCTGGTGATTTTGTATTTAATTTTTAATGTCGATTTTCAAGTTAGAAATGTTAAATAGTAACATAAAGGCAATTTCCTTTTTTGACAAGGTAACTCACCTAGCTGATCGAGGGAAAGCAGTGGATGTAACTTTGGATTTCAGTAAGGCTTTTGGTACCATCTGTCACAGGATCCATCTGGATAAATGTCCAGCCCACAGCTGGATAAGCACATAATGTGATGGGTGAGCAGCTGGCCTATGGGTCAGGCACAGAGGGTTACAGTGAATGGGGTGGCATCAGACTGTGACCTGTCACTAGTGGGGTTCTGCAGGGCCCCATCCTCAGCTCTGTGTTCTTCAGTGTCTTCATAAATGACCGGGATGCAGGACTGGAAGGGATGCTGAGCAAGATGGCAGGTGATAGGAAGTTGGGAGGAGCTGTTGACTCCCTTGAAGCCAGGGAGGCTCTGCAGAGAGAGCTTGACAAATCAGAGGGCTGGGCAATCACCAGTCATATGAAGTTCAACAAAGTGCCAGATTCTGTACCTGGAATGGGGCAGCCCTGGATGGATGTGCAGACTGCAAATGAGAGGCTGGAAAGCAGCACCCTGGAAAGTGACTTGGAGATCCTGATCAGCAGAAAGTTGAATCTGAGCCAGCAGTGCCCGGGCAGCCAGGAGGGCCCAGCGTGTCCTGGGGTGCATCAGGCACAGCATGGCCAGCTGGGCAAGGGAGGGGATTGTCCCACTCTGCTCTGGTCTGGGGTGGCCTCACCTCCAGTGCTGGGGGCTGGTTTGGGGGCCACAGTATAATAATATAAAGCTGTTGGAGAGTGCCCAAAGAAGGACTTATGAAGATCGTAAAGGGATCCTGTGATTCTGAAAGTAGAGGCTATTGATTATGTTTTTGCTAAAGGCACAGTTAAAATCAGGCTTTTCAGCCAAGGTTTGGGGAAGGCTGCACAGGAGAACATTTTTTTTAAATTATCATCAGAGAACTAAAGAAGGCATGAAGAATGAAAAGATAGTGGGAAGAAAAGCACTTAGGAAAGAAATAAAAATAATTCATTTATTTATTTTTAAGTTATACATTCTCTTTCTTCAATGTATATTTCAATGACAAGAGCTCTGTAAAAAAGGCAAAAAATCACCCTCATGATTCAAAATTCTTCACTTGGGAAAATGTGCTTTTTTTATCTTTTCAGAATGCTGCATGTTGTGAATGGTGGTTCATCCCTTGGAACATACGTATATACATAGCATGTTCTGAACTCTAAACTTAATAGTGTTCCACTGCTGACTTCAGTGTGGCCACCAGGACTTTTAAAATCTTTTAGAAAAGCCACATTTCCTCAAGCAGGAAGATGAAACCAGTAATTATACTGGAAAAGTCAGAAAATGTTTTACCAGCTTTACACCAGTCATGGTGACACTAGAGTTTTTGCATTATTTAAAAAATGTGTGATAACTACACTGCAGAAAAGTTAAAACAATGTGTAGTCTTGTGTATCTTTAATCAGAAAAACAAATAAGGATATGGTTAACTGAAGATTAATCAGATGAGATGCTTGATTTCTATTGTGTTTTACTCAATATTGCTAATATTAGGGTACACATTTTCATTTTAAAAACAGAATAATAAATCCCTGAGATACAACAGTGAATAAACTGGTGAACCTCTCTAGAAAATGCCTGGAGACTTGACTGATTTCATGAAGGATGACAGAACCTCTTTATGAATTTCTTAAATTCTTGTGTTTTCTTATGTAAGACAACCTTTAAAGGAGAAATATAATTGTGCATTAAAGTCTAAAGGGATGTTTTTTAAATAAAGTTTGCAAATATTTTCTCTGTAGAGAAATATCCTCTCATAACTGTTTACTCTTTGTGTAGCTGTCTGTATGTCAGAAGACTGATAAATGCATCAGAGATCACTGGGAAATGCTTAAGTGAGGAGATCTTGCAAGGACTGGAGTCCCTCACTTCTCAGAAGTCTCACCATCATCCCCTTGCATATAGGCAATGAGGAGGAGGGTGAAACCAGAGTAAAAAAATCAGCCTTAGGTCAAGAAGAAAAAAGAAACAAAAGACAAAACAAACATAAAAGGAAGCGATATATATTATGTTAACTTACTGATGCCAGGGCTTTGAATTTGATAGGACATTTATCTTTGCAAGTGAAGTTATCAGATTATCTTTTTTGTAAATGAAGGTAAATGTTACAGGCTTAAGCCCTTATGTAATTAGGCAGAAAAGTGCTCTGGGTTGCACTGGGTGATGAGGAAGATTCTTCACAATGCAGTGCTAGAGGCAGGATGGGAAGATGCAGAATATTTTGATCCTCATAGTTTTGAAGTTCAGCTTGACAGTGAAATCGGTAACTGAAATGGTGATGTTCCAGGCTGTTGCCATCATTTAGTTTATGCACAAAACAAAACAAAAAAAGAAAAGAAAATCTTTAGATGTGAGTATTACTCTGATAAGTAATTTTCCTCTTTTCGAATATTTTTGTACATGATAGTCAATTATACCTGAATTGTAGTTGACTGAGTCTTATTTTATCTGTTGGTGGAGGAACTTGTAAAGCTTAGATATAATGAAGTTTAGCAATTTTGATTTTATATCAGGAACATAGTCAATACTGTCACAGGCATGTCAGATGACACACTGGAATTATTCTTTGTTTTTCCTGATACTTCTAGTACAGGGTTATTTTAGATCCTCGCTGCTCTGGTGAGGATCTGGTTTATGTGACCTTCTAATACTCTTTCAAATTTCTGCCTTTTCTATTGATGAGTTTGTACCCATTTGTTCTTGTGCCAACTGGTACTTCAGTACAAATAGTTCAAACACTTCCCAGGTGTTTACTCTTGATGTATTTATAGGTAGAAATCCCTACCAGCATAACTTCCATGCTTTACTCTGCAAAGAGGATCAAATTCTTCAAATTGTTTTGTTTGCTGGATTTATTTCACTTCAAGCAAAACAAAACAAGCGAATGAAACTTCCCCAGACTGTTGAATTGTTGATTTGCTGAGAACAGGAAGAGATGTCAACTCTGGGAAATTACTAAGGAAGACTTTCCAAGTTTGGAACATAAGCCTTGTCTAAGCATTCTTTGGGCTGTGATACTATTGCTAGGTTAATATTTAAGCAGTGTGTCTGAGAGTTGGCAGCAGGAGAGCTGGTGGGTGGGTTTCCTTCCTGATTGATACTGGTATTCTACATTTAGTGACAAACAGCTGCACTTCAGAGTTCACTGAAGCACTGGGCACAGTGAGTGAGGATTATTGAAACTGAGGTCACTGATTGCTGTCTTGCAGTCATGTCTGCAGCAATTTAACAGGTGAGCAGTGGGGCAGAGAGGAGCTTTTCAGAGGGTCCAGAGAACAGTATGCACAGCCCTTGTCTATATAACATGTATTTCTGGTCAGTTGGCCACAAAAGACTTAAGAATCTTTTGACCCATTTGTAAAGAAATAAGTGCTGTGTGGTGCTAAAAAATACGACTTCTCAGGATGGAAGTTGACCTGTTTGGTGAATAACATTTAGCCCTGAAATAATACAGCAAACTAAGATTTGAATTGGGACAAGGAGGGAAGCAGTTTTGTTTGGAGATTTTGGTGTGCTCCAATTGTTTTATTCAGTTTCCATATCTCCCAAATTTGAATTTTTCAATAAAAGGTAGACTAGCCTCCGTCGTTACTTATAGATATCCCTACAATCTTTCTGTTTGCACACCTCACCCATTAAAAGGTAAGTAATCAGATTAAGCTAACACAGCTGCATCAGAAACTGATTCTTAAAAAAAAGAAGAAAAAAGCCAAGTCCTTTGTACAAACTGTCGCAGTTGATTTTCACAAATATAGAAATTTCAGTGAGTTTTTCCTTTGCCTAAACATAGTGCTCTTAGCTGTTCCACTTGTTTCAGTGCTTCTGGATGTTACCACAAAGAGTATCACTATAAAGAGGGCAAATTGCAATCATTAAACTTTCATTTGCATATGAAAGTATGCAAAGAGAGAGAGAGAGATTGGGGGATGCATTGTACATGGTAATATGCTAATTTTTTGTCTTTTTTAGCTTCAGGAATGGAGCTGTCTGTGTGAAGAGGATTCTGCCCAAATATTCGTAGTCTCCAAGCTCATTTTTCTGCAGACTCTGGTGTTACAACTTCATCTTTTTCAGAATGGCTGAGAAAGCTCCACCAGGGATCACCAAAAAGTCTTCAAGGTCCACCCTTTCTCTCCCTCCAGAACCAGTGGAGATCATTAGGAGCAAAGCCTGCTCACGAAGAGTTAAAATAAATGTCGGTGGACTCAACCATGAAGTGCTGTGGAGGACTTTGGACAGACTTCCAAGGACACGATTAGGAAAGCTCAGAGACTGCAATACCCATGAATCTCTGCTAGAAGTTTGTGATGACTATAATCTGAATGAAAATGAGTATTTTTTTGATCGACACCCAGGGGCTTTCACTTCCATTTTGAATTTCTACAGGACAGGGAAACTACATATGATGGAAGAAATGTGTGCTCTCTCTTTTGGCCAGGAGCTTGATTACTGGGGGATTGATGAAATATATTTAGAATCTTGCTGCCAGGCAAGATACCATCAAAAGAAAGAACAAATGAATGAGGAACTGAGGAGGGAGGCAGAGACACTGCGAGAGAGAGAAGGAGAAGAGTTTGATAATACTTGCTGCCCAGAGAAAAGGAAGAAGCTTTGGGACTTGCTGGAGAAACCCAACTCATCTGTTGCAGCAAAGGTAGGATAAACAATAGGCTTAATACAAAGATTTAGAAAATGGTTTCATGACCCATGCATCCAACTTGTGGGAATCAACAACATCCACTAAAATATTTAGAGAAAAGACAAATCTAAAAATCTACATATCAGTAAAAGAAAACACCCAAATCTGTCCTAAACCCCACTGAAATCAGCAGAAGGAGCCCTGTTGAGTTCAGTTGTTTTTAGGCAACTACTGTACTGTGTTTTTGCTGTATGTGATGAGAAACATCTGTGTGGTTCTTAATGGACTCCATATGGAACACTTCAATGAAAATACAGACAGAGTACATTATCTGCTTGTTTGTTAGAAAAGCATTTGGTTATGACAAACATCCATTTCAGTATTGCTTGTCCTGTTATGGGCACTCCATTTGTGGTGTGTCAGTGTTTGGTAGGTTGCAATGGATAGGCTATCAAAAGAGTCAACAGCTGGTCCTTCATGGTTCTACAATGACATGTTTTCTCCTATACTATATTTTTGCAATCAAGAATTAGAGTGTTTTGTATAAAAATACTAAAATATCAATGCATATTTGTATATATATGTATATATTTATATGTATGCATATTTATGTGTATACAGGTATATGTATATAAGCAAGTGTATATTCTATACATTTATACACATACACTAATATATATGTGTAAAGTTTATATATATTTATATATATGTCAGAAGTGAAAACAAATTCAGATGAATCCTGGTTCCAGTTCTGCTGTTGCTGTCTTCAAACAGGCAAGTTGACTGAAATCTAAGTGGTATAATGGAAAAGTTTACCCTCATTGTAGAAATGGGATTACACACGCAGATATTGGTACTGGTATTTAAAAGAAAGATCTTCTTGCATCCTGAGGAACTTAGTTGTTCTGTTTGTAGTGTGAAGCACCAATTAATGTGAGGTAAATTTTGGAAGCTCATCTTGAGTTTGAATGACTCAAAATGAAAATGTTTGATGTTTAGATGTTCATGTTAAGCTTAACTATAGCTTTATTTTCTTCTGTTGTTGTTTGCTATTGGATTCAATGCTCTTGGACCAAGGTAAGTATTAAAATATGGTGGTGCAAAGGACAGAAAAATGACAATTCTGGCAAGGATTTTTCTTGCAATATTAACTCTTACTATTGGGGTACAATACATATTTTGTAAAACATTTTATTTTTCATTGTGAGCTACCTAAGTTTTTAAGCAAGGAAATTTATTAAAAAAAAAATTTAAGGAAATTTATTAAAAAAAAAAAAAGTTGTGGCAGAATATAAGGTTCATAACTGGAATAAAAGCTTATAGGAGGAAAATGAAAGTATTCAGAATATTTTAGAAAACTACATGAATAAATTTTCTGCTTCCAGGATACATATTCTGAGCCATATGTTCCTCTCCAGGAGAAAGAGCAGAGGGGAAACAGATGGGCATACATTTTGCCAAAAAGGATTCAGGGAGGATGTGTTACACACCATGATCACCTAGTGCAAGCTAACATCCATCAGCCCTCGCCAACACTTCTGTGACACAGCTGCTGCACTGCCTGCAGGACTCAGGGACCAGCTTCTCAGTCCTGCATGCCTTGAAACCTCACCAGTGTGCTCTGTAACAGACCTCTCCTCCTGCATCCAGGCAGGAGGATTTCATGTCTGAGCCACACTGCTGAAACACACTGCACGTAGCCTGGGAGATCACCTGGCCGTGGACACTGCCTCAGAGACATCCAGCAGGCAGATCTGTTTGTGAAATATTTTCTCTTTTATATACAGAAACGAAGGCAGTTGCCTCTAAGGTTTGAGACATATGCTTAATTAGTGTTTTCCTAAGACTAGGTAGGAGTCAACACAGTAAGATGAAGCAGATGAATAAAACAAAAGTAATGTACTGATTTGTAGATTCTTTGCCTGTGATTCGCTTTCATTCATTTGCATGTTGAATAAATGCAGAAATATAGGATGGTTAAACTTGCATAAGTGCTTGCCATTCACCAAACTGTTCTTACGACTTAACAGAGCCCCATCATGAATTTGCTGCAAAGGAGCTGGGCTCACCCTGAGCTTGTAAGAAAATCCCCCTTTGGTCACTCCAAGCAGATTTCTCTTCAGATTGTGCAGATGAATGTGGCTGTTTCTTTAATTTCCCAAGATGTCTAAATAATAATTTTTTTACCTTTTTATTTCCTTTTCCCCTCATCCCCTAATTTGATTCAATATTATAGATCTTTCTTGCTACAGGGAGTTTCACATTGTGCTTGTATACATGTTGTAATGATTTTCATTATTTCAATGGCCTTTTGTCTAAGTTACTGCCATTTGAGGTGGTTTCTGTGGTTCTGGTAGCTAGAAGTCACCATAATACATGCACTCAGTTTCTCTATCTAGTCACCTTCAGTCTGTAAATATATACATGAGCCAAATTTATAGTTAGATACACCCGTGGCAACTCAGCCATAGAAACTTGGCTGAATAATATAAAGGAGAGCAAAGATCATCACAACACATTTGGTCTTAGGTAACATAAAACAAGATGTGGTGGAATCAGTTGGATGCACTTTGAAACAGACTGTGTTAGGATCTGTGGCAAGGTTTTATCTGAATGGTTTAGATAACATCTCTTTTTGATTTTTAATTTCGTGTTGGGTCAAGTAAGTTTCTAGTTTGTCCTGAGACAAGAGGCACAACCATCTTCTTTCCTCTGTAGGAGTAGAAAGGATGGTGGGATTTTGTCAGTGACAAGTTGGGAACCAAGTAAGGAAATATTATCATAAGCCTCAAATGCAAATAATAGCTCCCTTTTGAAGAAATGAAACCAAATGAATGTGCATAGATATCCTATAGGTGCTTGTTCAGTCATTTAGATCCTGTGTGGCATCCAAGCAGTTGACAGGAACAGCTTGCTTTTTAATCCCTTTCACATCAAAGATTAGAAATGTGAGATAAACACTCGGATATGGTTTTGATATGTGACTGTGTCTTGCCACTTCTTGATTCTGCTAAGAGCCCTTCTAGGTCTGATCCAAAGCTTACTGAATTAAGAGGGAGTCCTGCTTTGGATTAGGCATCTCAGGACAAATCCTATGCCTTTGGAGGTCAGTGAAGGTTTGCCACTGACTTCACTTACAGCAAGGTGAGACAGAACAAGGTGACAGTGAATGAGCAGCATGCATTTTACAGGATATGGAACAATAAATAGGAGAAAGCAAGAGGAAAGTGTGGCAAGAAATTGAAACTATGTTTAGCTAGTAAAAAAAGGAAAACTATAGATCAAGTACTGTTGCACAGTACAGGCACAACTTTTGAGTTTTTTTAATTTAGTAAATGCAGATACACATCTCATCTCAGTCACCAATGACCATGTTAGAGGCACAGCAGTTCTTGCTTAGTCCTTATCCCAGGAAAAACATCTGTGAATTCAGTAGACATTTCAGCTAAGGAAACCAGGATTTGCCTCCATTTCCAGTGTTCTCATTCATAAGCTTTTTAAGTAGGATTAAGATAAAGAAGTCCAGAAGTCCAGCTGTTTCATACATGTACCGTGCTATGAAATGAGAAGCAGTTCTGGGATTTATGAAGGACAGGAATTTTGCATATTTTACAACCCAGAAAAGTCCCAAAGCCTGGTCCTCAAACTACAGAATTTTGTGTGTGTCTGGCATTCTTTGGTCCGGAGAAACATCTGAGTTTTAAGACTAGGCATTTATTTATACTTATTGTGTAACCAGTAGTTTGTGAAAACTGTCTTTTTTTAAAAAAAAGTTATTTTACTTATACTGTCAGCCATCATTTAGTCTTTCATTTGCAGCTGCTGGACCTGTAACAGCAGCTCTAAGCAACCTGTCAGTAGTATAAAAGTCCTCAACAGATACAAGGAGCATTGACTTCAGTAGATGTGAACTTCGTGCAGCTGGATTGCATCAATGTTTGTGATTCAGCACCTTCTTCAGCTGGCATATTAAGAGAGCACCTACCTGAGCTGATGCCTTGTTTTCAAGGTATCACCTATGTTTGAGGTATACTCTTCTGTGCAGTACTGTACTCAGAATCAAAGGAGCCTTACTTTGGAATGAGTGTGAATCAAATGAAGCTGTATGTGTAATATTTCTTTCAAAGCATTAACGCACAAGCTCTTCCTTTCATGATTGTTTATTGGATCCAACAGCCTGATTATTTTCTCTCAGTTTTTTAATATAGATGAAACTCATTTGGGCTAAATCCTAAATCAATATGGAATGTTTCTAGTGAAGATGTTTTACTCTAAATATAGAGTGAATGAAATAAGAAATAAGTGGAATATCCCAGAGTAACAAAGAGCCTATGTCTGCCTAAAGCTATCTGATAGTGACTTAATCACCTTTCATCTACAGGAGTATTCTAATTACCTTACAGTAACATTATCAACAAATATCACTCATATTTTCCAACTGGTATTTTATAACCCATGTTGTCCTTTTGAATATAACTAGAATGTAATTGATTGTGATTTATTCTACAGTTCTTTCTTGTGCAAGTCATTTTTTCTCATATGAATATTTGCATCAAGCTCAGTGTGACTACTAACTGATTAAGTATAAAAGGTAGTACAATGTAATTTAAAAAATTACTAGTCAGTCACATTCTGTCCTTGAATTTTTGCATAACCCCTGTTGATGTACATACACAGAAGGGTAAAATATTGGCCTTTGTGTTTCTGCAGCATGGGGTTTGCCTTATTTAAAGTGAAACCTGATAGTGTTGAAAGTGTTCCCTGTTAATTCTGTTTGTTTCACTGCATGGCTCATTTGTCCTTATTTTATTTTGTTGATTTCTGTTTTTCTTGGGGATAGTTTTCAGAGTTTTTTTTTTTGGTTTGTGTTACAAACTGTAACATGAGTATTATTTCTTTGTAAAAAACACACTAATTTATCAGCTAACTAGTGGATTGTGGATTACAGAAAGGTGTAATTATCTCAAGCCTGACTGGAAATTGTGAGGACTTTGTGTGCTGTATTGAGTAACTAATCCCTTTTGTGAACAAAATTCCTTTGAGGAGGAAAAAAAAGCAGGAGAACGCAAGAGGAGATTTAGGCCACCAATATTTATTTAGCTACAAGTGCATTTTGGCTAGGCTTGCCACAATGACTTGCCAAGAGATGGGCCACACCTCTTTTACATTAGGGGCTTGATTCTTATTTTCCATTGTCTTACATGTAATTCTTATATCTAAGTCTGTCTTATGTATAATTCACACTTCGTCTCATGCCTATTCTTGCAGAGAAGCTTAAAATTGGTCTCAGAGTGAGTGGAAATTAGCAGAGTCACTATGCATAACCAGAACAGAGCAGAGTGTCATACAGGACGCTTCATTTTCCTTTGCAAGTCCTCGTAAATTATCTCCTGATTGTCACAGTGTTCATTCAGGGATAAACCCTAATTAATGGTATGCTACTGGTTCCTTTTGGGTTGAAGGTAACCATGTGAACTCAAAGGACTTTAGGAAAACTTACCTGTATGTTGTATGTTGTGAAGAAGAGCTATCACACATCAACAAACTGTCAGCAGCTGAATGTTTGCATGAAGATATTAAAGTGTTCAAGTGAAAGAAATACATTTGGTCATGTCTGCATCCTTTATGTTGTATGAACAAAACCTTTCTCTTGCCAATGCCCTCTTCTTAGTTTAGGTTTACATGTTCTGTGTCATCCTGATTTTGTGAATATTTCTTAATAAAAAGCTTATACTTCATGTGCTGTGCCATCTGTTTTTAGACCAAGAATGAAGTTGACATGGGATTAAGACTGTCTCTTATTTAAAGTGTGATGAATTGCTTTTGTATGAGTTTAATTCTCACAAATTTTTGTATTACATATCATATAACTCAGGGCATGATATTCATTGAAGATAAATGTTCTTTTCTATCTGGTATGTGACTTGAACTTCTGTCTGACCTCTGGTTTCAATTTATTTTTGAGGGCAATTGTGTCACAAACTTTTGTCCAAACGGATGGCCAGGAATAATATCATTTGCATTGTCACTCCCAATACTTTCTAGAAATTTGTATCCTGAAAATAAGTTATGGTAAAGCACAGAGAATGGTCGCTGCTAATAAATAGGTATCTTCACCTCACAATTGTTTCTTCAAAGGTTACTCATTAACACACTTTGCTTTCAAGGTGAGGTTATTTCTTGTGCCAAATGATAAAGTCAAGTCAATGTAACTGTAAGACAAGGAGATTATATTGGATCCTAGTCATTCATATTTAATAAGTCAAGTGTTTTAATGTCTTGAAAGATAAGTGAATTCATTGCTTTTTCAATAGATATATCAAGGAACAAAGAAGACTGGCAGTAGTTAATTGATTTTGTTTGAAGAACTTGCATATGCTCACTGCTGAGCTGGACATTAAAAGATTATTTACCTTCTTTATACTTCTTATATCAAGTATCATGTAACCCATGATTCAGCATTTTTGTTCAGTTTAAAGTGTCATGGGAATACAGCTGCCATCTGACCTGTCTTGCTTCAGAGGTGTTCAGTACCTCAGTTACATATGGGTTTGCCCCTGAGATTTTATCAATGATGTGCAAACTTATTAAAAAACTTACTAAAAACTACAATTGGAATTAGATCCGTAAAATATCTTTTGAACCTGCTTATTATTGGCACTTAATTCTCAGTAAAACAGATGCTGAAACTGTGGAAACAATGCCAAGAGCAAAGATGCAGTGACTCATATTCAGACAGTCCATTACTGGCATCAAGCACTGGCACCAGGGAATATCCCCATTCCCGGTATGAACAGAGGGGTGAGAATTTTATTTCTGTAGCTATGATAAGGGGCTTCACTGACTCTGTTTTTATGGCTATATTAAGGAAAATCAAAGGAGATTCATGAAGAGTCTTGTTAAAGGAGGAAAAAAAGGCGAGAATAATTATTTTAAAAATTGGGGAGATCCATTTTTCGTATTTGGTAATATCTAATTGGTAATGTTTTGCAAAACTAAGTTTTAAAGTAATTAATAGAATGAATGAATAATGCCTGCCCTTGTGACACCATTCACAGAATCACACAGTAGCTCTTTCACAGAGAAACCTGCTAGGATTTGGAATATATGATATGACAGTGATTTACCAGTAGGTACCATCTACATGGGAACAGCTATCCTTTGCCATAACGGATAGAAAGTATTTATTCCAATTTACCCCAGCACCTTGCAGCCTTAATTTAGGAGAGCAATTTAACTCTACAACAAGGGCTTCTTTTACCACTGATGATATCCCTTTTTATCCTGTTACCATCTATTGAGAACAGAGTAGCATCAATGGCATATATCTTTTAAAAATATGTTCTGCGGTATTTCTGGTTAGGAGGGCGATGTTTTGGACATTACAGCATGCCCCTTGCAAAATCAGAGGCATCTCATGAGCTGGATTTTCAGCTGTGACATGTCACTTAAGCTGTGTAATGCCTGAGTGGGAAGACCAGGCTGTTGTGCCTTTCCCTTCACCCAGAGGCAGATCATATGTCCTAAAAATGTTGCACTTCCGTTCCATGTTTTTATAAGCAGCTGCCGGTGTACTGTCTTTTCTCATTGTAAGATATTTGGAAGGAATCAGATGTCAGGGAGATATATTAATAAGTTAAATGATGAAGCATTATCTGGACCAAATCTATGGGACACAAAGGGCTGCATCTTATTGTCTGCATAAACAGGCTCTGTCTGGCTTTTCTAGAGCTGAGAGGCAAAACAAATCTATATGATCCCCTGCAAACTGGCTTTTGTTTGGCTCTCTGATTTTGTTGCAAGATGTAGAAGAACAAAAAATTGCTCCTAAGTGACTGGAAAGCCAAACAGACTAAATAACTTGCATGATATTTATTTCAGAAAAAATCCATGGTATTTATCATGACATATGGCAGACATATGAGTTTTCTGTTTGATGAAGATATGTCAATATTTGACACATAGCACTGAAAACCAGGACCTTTGGGGGAATACTGAAAACAAGCAAGTGACACTGGCACAGCTGTTTCAAAGCGACTTTGAGATTAAAACAGGATCCCAGTACAGTCCTTGCATGAAGCTGCCACAGTCTGCTCTTAATGTGCCGTGGTCATTCTCTTTTCATAGAAGCATGAAAAAAGGCCAGGGTTTCAGGTAGGATAAGTGAATTTTATTTACACTAGGTGGGACTCAGAAAACAGTTCTGCATTTTGTTTCATAAGGGTGCAGTATCCCTTCCACATGAGTGGCTTTATAGATGAGTCAATACTCACAAACCATACCCGAGACAGCTCTTCTAGTCTTTTTGAGCAGCTGTGGGAGGGGGCAAGTTATCTTTGAAATCATGCTTACTTTGGCACTGTAACCATTCATTCTAAATATTACCAACTAGCCTTTATTTCCAAAATAAGTGTTTATTAGAGTTGGAGTTTATCCTATACATATGCCACACGTAAGTATATACAATACTGACAGATGAGCCATTAAAAAAAAAATGCTCACAAGCTTACACATCAAGAAGATGTGTGAGATGGCTGAAGCTATCAGAGCAGTTTTCTTTTAGTATTTAAGTGCCTACAAACTGCCTGAATCATATTTGCTGAATTTTCAGATCATTGTGTAGCTTCTTGTAATAAATATTCATACAGGATTTCTTCTAAAATGCGGGGAAAGACAGGATCCATGGAATGCAAACCTAAAGTCTGAGGAAGTTTTTATCTGAATGACAAGGTAATCTCCTGAGTTTGGTCTTACCTGACCTCTGAGGCTCAAGCTCATTCCTCACTGAGAATCCTTTATGCCTTCTGCTTGTGGAAATGATGTTGTGTTCCCCTAAGCTCCTGCCTAAAAACTGGTGCTTCACCAAACTAATAAAAAATCTTCTAGGATTTTCTAAGCTATTCTGTCTTCGTCTCTCAAAGATAATTAAAAGTCCAAAAAGAGCTGTTCTTTACAAAGCAGCTCTTAAAGGGGGAGCTTTCCTTTCCAAGGCAGCAATGAGCTTCACGGTGGAACGCTGGGGCACATTTGTTACCCAGAGTTCACTGTCCTCAATCATCCTTCATTGGGTCCCTCTTGATGCAGCCACAAGGGTTAGACATTGCTTTACAAACCTCCAGTATGGCACAGGCCAGAGCTATCCCTAGGACAGCCGAGTGGCAGTGACAGTTTCAGGTATAACTGGCCACTTGCAGAATGCTCTGTTGAAAGGGTTTGCTGCTGGAATGCTTTGGGACAATAAAGCTTGCTGTGATTTCACCTATTCACGAGGATGGTATTTTTGGCTAGCTCCTGAGTTGGTTCCATTTTTCATACTCTTTCAGTCAGTTGGATTTCTGTGACAGACGAAAATGACATCAAGCTTTGTTACAAATTCACATGCACATAGTTTCTTTCCCAAGCACTGTAGTATTTTGGATTGCTTACTGAAGGATCCTTGGATGACCTGTCTGTTCTGTTTTACTGAAGTAGCTACCAGTGTGTTTGACTTTGGCGGAGGTTTTTCTGGAGAACAGTAGATACTGAGAAAATAAAGTAGGTAAGGCTGTTCTTTTGCAGACTGATCAATGTGTTACAGGCTTATTCTGAGAAGAATTGGGAACTCATTTCCATTTCTATTACTTTCACAAAGCTTTTATATTTCAATATATCATCTTTCTAAAAATTTGATACAAATTCTTTTGGGGAGTTAAATGCCATTTGAAAAAACTATTCCAAAAGTATCTTGGCCTGTGGTCTATGTATGTATGCATGCAGTTTCATTTTGTAAGATGATAGTGCAGAAAAATTTGATTAGTGACCCTGAATTCAATCATAACGCTAACATTAACTTCGAAGTTCTTTAAGCCGTGGCTGCCAGCATTTAGGACAGAAGGCAAAATACGTAATATGAAAAGAGTACACAGGTTATGAGGCCAGTCTTCTTTCACTGAACTCTGCAGCCTTTTTTTAGAATTGAAGCAGGATGGACTGATTACTCAGGTCAACAGTATGTGCTTCAGTGAACCTGACACTGTGTATATACAACTTCATATTGTAATCTCCATTTTAGATTGATATATTCTCCTGCCTGATGATGAGGTTGCTGTACATGGATTTAATTCTAAACTACATATGACAAATTTACTCAAAATGCTGTAGGTGTTCCAGTAATAGTGATATGGTGAATAATTCCTCTTAGCTTTTCAGTGTTTCTTTGGTCTGTTGAATTTAGGAAGAATCAACAAACAAACAGTTTGCTATATACTTGTATGTGTAGTTTTGGATGAAATAAGTAAGTTGAAGAGGGGGCCTGTTAATTAGAGTTGCTGACAGAGATGAGAGCTCTTGGACTGAAAAATAATTTGCTTGATGAATGTATTATAGAGGCAATAGATGAGGGCTAGATGTGCTCTTTAGGAAGAATTCTTAGTACCTCTTAATACAGAATGGCAGGATAAGTCTTATTCCAATATTGTGTAACTGATGTTAGTAATGTCTGTATGAAGAATGAGCTCTTCTGAAATACTCCTCTTTCCTGAAAGCAAATTAATTTCCTTTGATGATGATGAGATGCTTTGATGATGAGAGCTGCTATGTCTGACTCACAGGTGTCCCCTCTCAGTCTGATTTCTGTTGTAAATTGAAAACAATTTTTTGGGGGTATGAAATTGAAAGGAAACCCTAATCTTAGAAATATTCATTATTGCACTGAATCTCTAATAACATGTCTGATGCACTTCAGCAATAACGATTCAGGTTAATGTAACTTCAGAATTTATTACTCCAGCACCAGTTTCCTCTCTAACTGGATTTAAAACCAAAACCCAACCCTTACCTAAGCCCACATTCCTGAGAAGGCGGCTGTGTGTGAGAGAGAAGTTGTTAAGAGAGTGCAGTTTCCAGCAGAGTTTTGCTGCTGCCAGTGTTTTGTGGAAGCATCCTCCCCCAGGGCCTTACTGGAAGGCACGGGGCAGCTGGGAAGGGCACGGGGCAGGCACAGATGTCTCCTGCTTGTGAAGCCAAGCTGAAAGCCAGCATGCAAGCAGCAGGAGAACCCGGGTCCCTGCGAGCAGGAGGCACAACTGCAAATCTCTGTGATGCCTTTTCCCCCTCCATTTTTAAAAAGGAAGATGGGAAGAAAACCTTCAAAACTCTGAACTTTTTCTCATATTCCAGTTGTGTGAAAAGGAGTGTTACCCCTTGGGAACTAGGCTGAACTCAAGAATGTTCCTGCAAGGGGGAGCATTGCAAAGGCATGTGCCAGGGGGGTCCCTGTGACAGACCAGTTTGCTACAGCAGCACTGGTGAGGATGGATGGAGGAACAGTTCTTCAGTGCTGTGCCATACACAAACAGCAACTCTGGGCACAGAAATGATACAGAACTTGCCTAGAGTTTACATAAATAAAACTCAGAAGAAGAATGGAGGGTTTTATCTGGATTTCCCATTTCCCATCCGTCTAAACGTGCATTTTTCTTTTATCTGTTATAAATGCATGCAGGAGTGAATCAAAGGTCAGACGAGTCTTTCTTTTTTTCTTTAGGTTCAAACAGAAGAATCTCACAACATTTTAAAATTTTTGCTAAATGCTTATTTTTTAATATCACCATAACTCTTGTTTAAAAACATTTCTGGAATGAAACCTCCCCTCCAAAGGGATGTTCACCTAAGTCACTTGGAATCTTCATGCTTACAGAACAAGAGCAACCAACCATTGACTGTGGTGTGTACTGATTTAACACTGATCTAGCATGTTAGAAAAAAAGAAGACTTTTATTTTTCTGTGGATGAAAAATGCTGATAAATTTATTCAATAATCTCAAATACTTTGGCATTCATTGTCTGGTAAGTTTTCACAGATAATGCTGATATTCTAGGCTTAGGGGTGCTATTTTGAAACACAGCTTTTAAAGAAGATTTACAGTACTCAGAAAAAGTAGGAGTGAGATAATAGATCAAAATGAAAAGCATAGAGCCTGGTTGTGTCTGAACAGCAAAAGCAGTCTTTCCTTCCCCTTCCACACAGAACTGTAGTCCCAGTTGTGCAAGTGCACTCTGGTTCCTCTGCACACTATTGTGTATGTCCATATTGTCCTTTGACCATAGGAAACCTTCAAGGCCACCAGGCTTGGTGATGATGAGAGCTCAGCCTCTGCCCTGCAGCTGGTGCTTCATGAAGCCTCACCAGAGAGCAGCACCAGGCAAGTGGAGGGCTCTGCACAGGGCCTTGCTCTGCCTGCAGCTGTTTTGGGAACAAGCTGCCTTGGGGACAGTGCTGGGTCTCAGAGCTCTGGCTGGCTTGTCCTGTGCCAAAGGCAGGAAATCAGGAGCAAGATGGCTGTTAGCTGGAATAATATATTCAATTTAGATAATTAAATTGCACCCTGTATAAATATCCTAATGCCAGCTGTACAGCTGGCATTATTTCTTATGGTAAAGATGCAAAAAAAAAGAAAATAGCTACCCAGTCCAAGTCACCAGATAATTTCCCTGAGGCTAGGAGAGATCATCAGAAAAGAAGACCAAGGACAGGGTAGAGAATAAGAGAAGTATAATCAGCTACATGTATTGAAATACTAATGCATATTGGGGTTTTTATTCCTAAAATCCATGGCATTAGTACTCCTTTCTTTTTAAAAATTCTTATCATGGTATCTCAAATAACTTTTGTTGCTATTGTCAGACCTTTCAGTCAAAGTCAGTGGCCATACAAAGGGTCTCCAGTTTGCCATGTCTTAATTCATAGCAAGGAACTTGAGAGTAGTGACAGCCATCTCCCGAGAGACGCCTAACCTACTTGTGAGTGAGATTATTCCTTCTGTGAAAGCAAAGCAGTGTTTTCTCCAACTGTGTAGGTCAGAATTTTAAACTAAGCTGGAGACAGCTGTTCCCATCTGTTTACTGACAGCTCTTCTGTGTGTGTTGGCGGTATGCACACAAAAATTACCGTGCAAAGTGAGGTGCTGAGCTCAGTCACATCAGTGTGTCACCACACCAAACCAAAACCAAGGCACTCCAGGGAGGGGTATCACATAATTCTCCTTGTGCCTGGGAATATTCTCACTTTTTTTGTTGTGTAAATCACTCCTAGTAAAGATTTAGTGCCACAAGCTTACCTCTGGGGTGAAAAGACATCTATTAAAGAAAGCATGAGCATTTTTTTGTATGTGAGGAGCAAAGTTAATGAGCCTTGCTTACAAATTAAATGCAGACAAGTAGATGTGTGTTCTCATCTGTCCCTAATGTCATTGTTTTAGTACCAAGTTCCTTGTGATATTGAAATGATTTGAGATTTACAATCATTTGACAGAGCAGAGGAGCCCTGTTGTACTAATGTGGATCTGAGGTTCATTGCATCTACTTTAAAGTCCCACAAAAATTCTGTGACAAAGTGGGAAGCTGGATCCAGATCTTTCTTTTTTATGTCCCATACAGCCCCCTTCACCTGGAACATCTTTTCTTTCTGTGGAATTTGGTCTTAAATATTTTAGACATAGAACAGGCAGAGATTATCCCCTCATACCATTAGTAATTAAATCATGTTCTCATTTAATGATGCTGGCAAAGATTTGAAAGCTTGCAAGTATAAGAGACTCAGCTGCCTTGTTTCTATTCTTTTTAATGGAAAATAAGCTATTTTAGCCAATATACTGAGGGTGTGTCCATGTAATTGTGTACATGTCAGTTGGTCCCAGAGTCTTTTGGCATGTTTAGAAGAAAATTTATAAATTACTCTATACTTACAGAATTTAACTACTACTTATTATAGTAACCATTTGCCTTTGATCAGATTTCTACAGTGTAGCTTGGAAAGTGAATTAATATTTAATTTCACTCAATAAAAAAGACTTTGTGGGTGGAAAAACAAAAATAAATGCTAAGAGCTAAGATAAAAGAGTAAGAAAGTCTTCAAATGCATCCAGATTTTGCTTTAGATATTTATCCATAGTCATTGATTCTTAATTCCATTCTGGTCTTTTGGCCTTGGTAAGCAAATACTAAATATCTCCTCTGAGATGCTGCAGTCTGCCTACACTCCAGTACACTTTGGACAGCTAGAGTTTATAATGGGTACAGGCAGCTTCCTCCAGATTCTGAAATGGGTTGCAAGGCAAAAAATACTAAATTATTTCCAGTTGCTCTAGCCCAAGACTGGAAGCTAGATTGTTGGATCACCCATTGGTGCTTCTTTGATATTAATTCACCTTGGTAAGAGGCAAAAATTATGAACTTGAATGCAGGGCCACACTTCATGGATGCAGCTTCAATGTTGCTGTGTGTTGTGGAGGGACCAGCATACTGAGTGATATTTGATTTCTCCATGCAGTTCCATTCATGGTGTCCTGCATCTTCCAAATTTTTTGTTCAGCATATTGTAAAGGAAAAGCAGCACAGTTTATTGCAAGTGGGCAAGGGAGGGACTAAGGCTGTTATACATTCACTCAAGGCAACAGTTTTGACTCTCAGAGCAGTAAATAACTTGTTGGACCTCTCCAACAGCTGCTTTCTGGATGGAGACATTTCTTTTCTGTTCACTGTGACTCATGGTCACAATTCATCTTCATTACACTGAAGCTGCGCCAGCCAGTAGAGAATATTTGTGTGCAATCTCAGAGATTGTCAGAGGCTAAGCAAGTGATGGGCAGGACATGGGAAGACCAGAGTGCAGCAAATGGCATCCAGCAGTGACATGGTTACAGTAGCTGATGCCACTGGAGCCCTGTAGCTGGGCTGCTGAAGGATTCCATGGTGCCTGGCATTTTCTTAGGCAACATATATAAAACTTCTGTGAATTAACTTTTCTTCATTTTTTCCTTATCTGGTTCCAATTTCTCACTCTTGTACTGCTAAGAAAATGTCCAAACTGGGCATTCTGAAAAACAGAATTGATGCTGGAGGCAGACTTTGATAAGGTCTTCACTTAACATTGCATTTAGTTATTTCTCTGTGTCACAAAAAAGTGAAGACATTATGAAAATTTTTTACAAAAAAAAATAGGGAAAATATGTCATGTGAAGAAGCACACACATCCACTTGAGAGAAAGTGAAAAATACCCAAAAACTTCTTAAACAAGAATAGAAAAAATATCAGTAAAAAACCCCAGTGCTAGCAATGTCCTAATTAAGCCAAATATGTAAAACCAGAAAAATCAGTATTTGTTAAGGTGCTATGTAAACCATGTAGGTTTATAAAAACAAGGCAAATGGAATGAAATTCCTAGTTGTATTTGAGGATGTCAGTCAGGTAAGTGTTTCAGAGCCTTGATGGAAAGAAATCCTGTAATATAAAGGTACAAAATATATATGAATGACAGAGTAAGATTCCCATTGGAGAAAAGTTCCTATACTTCAGGAGTAAAGAGTTCACACTGTTGGGAAGAACCTACAATTCCTGATTTAAACAGAGAGAATGAAAACCTACAGCTTTTCTATCTGCTGCTACATCTGGGTCTGGACAGGGATTGTGAAAAGCTGAAGGGAACCAAAAAGATTGCAAATGCAAAAAAAACCCCACAAAATCAGGTGTGATAGAAAGAGCAGATGTTTAAACCATATGAGATATTCCCTTTTGTACTCTCCCTGGCATTGGGTGTTTCCAGATGTGTGATCAAGAGCTGGGTGAGCTGTTGCTGTGCCCTAGTGTGGATGTTTTCAGCTCATATTCCTTTTTCACATCCCCACCACTCCATTGTACTAGGAGTTTTCTGAGTGAGAAGACACTATTTTGTGTACTTGAAGGTCCAATGGCCCCTTAGCAGAGGCTTGTATTTGCTTGTTTCTGGTAAACAGTGCTGTTTTGCTTGCTTGAGTTTTTTTCTGTGATTCTTTGTGTCCTTGTGCTGCTTATTCCCAAAGAGTTGATCAAACAAGGTGCGACTGCAGGGGCTTCTTGTCACTCTGCAGCCTGAAGGGGAACTAGTTGCCCTGCCCAGCTCCAAGGTGAAGCTAATTAGCAGGAATTTGGTTGTGGAAAGACATTCAAGGGAAATGACAAGAAAAATGGAGCACATGTCCATCCCTGCCTCTCATGATGCACGTGACAGCAGCTCCCTCCCCTTGTTCTGAGGCCAGCAACAAAGCACAGCTGGAATCCGTGTCCAGCACTGCTGAAGATGATGCTACCTTGCTCCTGCACAGCTGGTTACCATCTCCTCTGCATTGTTGGATCCATACAAGATAATGTTGTTTTTCTTCAGTAAAGCCAGTTTTTGATCTTTTGAGTCTGCTGCGTTTTCAGGGATTTTTTTTGTTTTGTTTTGTTGTTGGATTTTATTGTGGCTTGAAAGCATTTAACTACTAGGCTTTCTCAAGGCCATAAAATGTTGGCATTGAGAAATAAAGGAGAAGGTGTTTTTTTTCTTTTGAGTGCTAGTGTGAAATCACTGACAAATAGCAAAGAAATGAGTCTTTATTAATCATAGTCCCTGTGTGAAGGAAGCATTGAGCAGGCGCGTGTTAGGGAGTGTCTTGTGTCAGGTCTGCTTTCAGACAAGGCTGATGTGGAAGCCTTCTTTATTGCACTGTGCAGTAGTGCTCCTTCTGTCCTACAGATGCTCGTTTTATTAGGGGTTAGCTGAACACCAAGACTCCTTTGGAAGGCAATTACCCCTTTGCTTCCACCCCTGCAGTTTCTCAGATAGATGGATATAGTCTGACAACCATAGAGAACAAGTTGAAGCCCGGAGAGAACATGACAGTCCAGTAATTTCCCCCTCTCGTTCCCTGTACCCAGAGGTACACCTCATCATTTTCAAAACCATTTCATCAATAAAATTTGTGGGTTTTGTACTGTACTTGAATAAAACATTTGAGTAAAAATAAGGGAACAGTTGAAATACTGTAGAGTTTGTATTTTTCATATCTGAATTCTTGTGTCTCAGATTTTTGGCACTGATTTAATAAAAGTTCTCTTTCAGAAGTCTAGAGATAATAAAATATGGCAGAAATTAGAGAATTTCTTTACATACTGAGGGAAGCAAAGGCAGTGATTAGGAAATTGCTAAATAAAAATAATCTCTGTTTGTCCTTTAGAATCAAATGTCTTTGGAGCAAATTTTAGTTCCTTTAGAGATTTTTAGAAGGATTAGTAAGGTAATATCTATTACCCAGTAGACTTAAGTATTTTAGTACAATGAAACAAAAATCAAGGTACCAATCTAAAAAAGAAAATAAGTTGTTTTTCCTTTATTTTACAGCATTTAAGAAATGTCACTTGACACAATATGTGGTAGTTTGGTTTCTCTGACAATAGGAAATAAGACAATCTGTGTGAGAGAAAATGATACGGTGTCTGGGTCTTTAGTCTAACAACTTGTGCAAATAAAAGGGGAATCAAAAGAGCACTTCAAGTGTCAGCAGTTCATGTGATGGGAGTGATCTCATTCCAGTATTTTGAAATCTTACAATGCCCAGAGACATTATATAAAGCCAAAAATGAGATTTCACATATAATTTCTGGACACAAAAGAGCTAGAGGAGGCAGGAGAGGTTTCCTACAGCAGTGCCAGAAGGAGAGTAGTAAAACAGTCTCAGTTCTGCAGCTGTTGAGTGGGAGACCTGCCCAGCAGTCAGGTCTGCCCGTCACTGGTGGCCCCCACAGCCCCAACCCAGGGGACAAGAGACAGTCCTGCCCTGACACGTGCACTGTGTTCCCTTCGAGTCCAGCTTTCAAACCAAGAGTGAGTCCTGAGCTTTTATACATATGTTTATATATATATATATAATTCTAGATTAATTAATTATATAAGATATAATACTTGTCATCACTTCCCAGCACTTGTCTTATGGAGAAGAGGAAAATCACGAGCAATTCTTTCAGACACGTTTTTGACATAAATCCCAAGGTGTCCCACTTTGTCGTATTTCTTCTATTCATGCCTGGTGGCTGAACTCCTGTAACTCCAGCTTTCCAGTTGCTGCTGAAATAGAATTATGTAGAGGGAGTGTTTTTTCCAAGGTTTGTTTTTTATTCACTTCTAAAAAATTGTAAAGAATTGAAGAGGAAGAGGAGAACCATCTAAACTCGCACTGAAGTGTTTTACATTAATTGAATTTTGCTTAGGTGTCAAAATCATTTGAGTGTTGATTTTGAGATATTCCATGCATTTTAGAAAAGTTGACTTGGTTGGATTACTTTGCAACATTGCTAAATGCAAAGTCTGCAGCATTTAGATTGAATTCAACCCTCCTTCCTGTCAGTACGGGTCCTTGTACTTGGAGCTGAACTGGCTCTCCAGACCCAGTCCTGTTGCAGGAGAGCTAAGGACTCATCCCGTTTGCCTCCAACACCCAAAGCTGCCTGGATCAGTAGTCTAGTTGTCTCCAGCTCTGATGCATAGTCAGGAAAAACAGTTAGGGGTTCTGTGGGGTTGAGAGCAGCCTTAGGTTAACATGTCTTTCTCCACTGTCTGTCGGAGAAATTCAAGTCTCAAGTAGGCACCTTCATTCAGCAGGATAGACTTTGGGCAGAGCACCTGCGTGGGTAAAGTTCTGCTAAGTCATCTTTCAGTGCAGCGTCACCAAATACAGCTTTCAAAGGCTTAAAAGCAACATGCCTGGCTTCACCAGAGGGAGGAGGAAGGGAAGGCTGAACAGGTTTTGTTGTCCTGCTCCATATTTACTGCATGAGCTCTAACAAGCTCTCAGTTTTCTCATCCCATGAAGCAGCAACGTCAGTTGTCTGCGCTGCTTCTCAGCTTCTCTCTTGTTTGGATGGAAGCTACAGCTTTTCAAGAATACTGACAAGAAAGAGCTGGATTTGGCACAAAGATTTGAGGATTCTCTGCAAACAGCATCTTCAGTTTCTGCCTTAAAGAAATGGGAGTTCAGTTTGTCTCAGAAGATAGCCATCATGTAATGTGCTGCAATGTTTTACTTAAGCACCCATCAGCAAACAAATTGTGCTCCACAGAATTGTAGCCAGGTGTCAACACAGCAAAAGCAATACTTATGCCCTGGGTTTTGGTTTTTTCTTAATTTTACGCTGCCCTTACTATCTGAAGAGAAGGTTTGCAGCTAGTCACACTAAGTTCTGTCTTGTGAGATGCAGCATTATACAGCTAAAGCAGTAAATATGGTGACATACAAACAGTATGTCACTTCTTAGAGACTGTCATAGTTGGTCTCCTTGAAACCATGACAATGAGTATAAAAATTCATTATCACATTGTGTACAGAATTAATAGGGAATACCTTGTTCTTTTCATCACATTATGCTACTTGTGTATTATATATAATATATATATCATTAGTATGCTAAATTTTAAGAGATGACTTGCAGTTACGCATGTACCTAACTGCAAGTTATTTCTTAAACTTTAGCATTTGAGTAAGGTGATTGGTTTGGTGAAACAGAGATGAGATACAGCACATTTTTGTGATCCAAACCCCATTCTATTGATACATGTCAAATGCAGATGTCATAGATTTTGTACTTGATCTGCCTTTAAGATAAAATTCCATTTTCCAAGAACTAGCTCAAAATATGTTGAAGTCTAATCAGGAAAATAGTACTGTTAAATGGTCTTCACAGGCACATGAATAGAAAGTAAGTAAAAAAAGTTTTTACCACACCATGGACACAATTAGAACAGTCAAAGATATTATGGCAATGTCATAATGTATAAGTTATATCTAAGGGACAAAATTCCATTTTTGCAGTGCTTTATTTCTATCACAAGTGTAATATTCAACCTTTCTGTTGTGTAGTCAGATTAGGAAATGAAGTAGCTAGTAAGGTATTTTTTAAGATCTAAGCATGTACTGGCAATGGAAATAGTAGTTTCTTCTCCTCAGTTACCGCTCAAAAATTACATTGCAAGTACACCACATAAGCAGCACACTTATAAGCTGTTGCTGATGATGGCTGTTCTCAAAGCTGCTTGTCACAGCTAATGCAAAACTTTAAGTACTGAGAGTACAGAGAGATCCTCCATCCCCTGAGGTGTTTGACTTTGTTTTAGCGACACAATCTGAAATTAGACTAGTGTAGTTAATTGTTTCTGGTTTTTTTCTGACTATCTCATGACTGGTCACTGCTTTGTAGGGAAGGAAGAAGAAACTTTTGGCCATTTGAAGGTTTGCTGACAGGTAATATAATAATAATAATAATAATAAGGTAGCTCAGAGAATGCTGAAATGCTGGCGGGATAGTCAGCAGATCACTTTTGACTGCTTCAGGCTGGAGCCAAATGTTTCATATTTACATCATGCTCATCTGTGGAGAATTAATCTGGTACTCCAGAAGGGTGGAAACTGATTTTGAATTTGTTACACTGGATCCCAATACTGTGGATGTCACGCTTCCAGGAATAAAAGCATATGTGCTCATTTTTAATTCAGACTCTTTGAATATGTCTTCTGGTGTGAGAATAATTTTCTAGTCTGCATAAACTTTTATATTGCTGTTTCTGTTGAGCAACATAGGGGTAATGCTCTATATTTTTCTCAATTATGTCCCACTGCTATAATTTTATTTTATTAGCTATGAGATGGTTTGGATCAGATGTAGTCTCAGGACTGAACACTTGTTGTGTATTGAACTGGCAGTATAAGGCACATGAAAGAGGAAATTTCACTCTAACTTGAAAACCTTGTCTTGACATCTGATCCAAGGAAAAAGAAATACTGTGCTCAGGGAAACAACAGAATAGTGGATAGAGATCAAAGAACACCTGACAGAAGAAAGAACAGCAATTGTTTTGACAGCTTAAAAATCCCTGAAATGATATCTTTTTCTAACTCTGGACAAACCTAGAATTACTTTAATATTGCAAGTTGTCTTGTTCATGACTCTTCTGACTAGATCAGGACTGTCCACTGCAATCAAGTGCGATGTTCTGACCATGCACAGTCCAAGACAGGTTAGGGAATTGAATCACTGAATCAGAGGTATACTCTTAGTTGGGGACTGAAATTCCCATTGTGGCTAAAACTAGTTAAGCTAGATTTTGATTTGGGCAGAAATGGACCCAGTTTGAGTCCAAAATGTTAAATGGGAGGAAATGCTGACTTCTTGCCAAGGTTTCATGCAAGAAAAACTAATTAGTCCTGCAGGGCTTGCCTTGTTAATTGTGTTGAAAAGACATTATAAGGATCATAATCATGAACACACATGTAGATGTGTACCAAAATGGAGCACAAGGGTTGTTTTCCTACTTACTTAATAGTTTAATGAGAAAAAACAAGTAACCACTGTATCTGGTCTACTCTGACTTTATATTGACTGAATGAAAATGGAGAAATTACATAGAATAAGAAGAAAGTAGGGCTTTACTAATCCAGAATTGGCTTCATAATGGAGTCTTGCTATAGTCTGGCTTTTAGTTGAATGGTTTCTGTTTATATGCACTCTGGGATAATAGTTGCTTTTGTAAGATGTGAGCCAGCCTCTTGGGAATTTCTGAAAACTCTCTTACATCTTTTAAATATTCTCTGAAGAATTTAGCACAGATGTTTGTGCAAATGAAAAGAGCAAGCAGTTTTCATTAGGCTCATGACTTACCCTTAAGGCTGTTTAAGGGTCATCAACATGGATTTGTGTCACAGTTCAAACCAATTTGCTTATGGTAGGTCTCAAAAACAGGATATGAGGTTTACAAATCACCAGACATATCAGGTGAGTGAGAAAATTCTTTGATTTTTCAGGTTGATAGGAAATAGACATCTGATGGAAATGGCAATATTTTGCATTACATTTTAATATTATTTTACACTGGTTTTTATATAATGAGCTTACTGTAAGAGCTCAGTTTTGGAAAGATAGAGTGTAACTGAGTGCAGTGAGGTAGAATCCAAGCAAAATAACACTGACACTGAGTTTGGATTAGGTATTTATTTGCTGCCTCTCTGAATTTACAGCCTATCATAGGGAGAAGAGATAGTATGCAATATTCTATAGTATATGAAGCTGCCATAGACAGAGAGGTCTGAAAGTTAGAAATAAAAATTGCCATTGCCTGACAAATCCCCACAACTAATTTACTGAGAGCTGGTATCACTTTCTGGAAGCTGCTGTTGCCTTCTCAACCTCTATTCCTGCCTCCCAATACAGTTTTGCCAATGAGGACAAAGGCTCTGGGCTCTTAGCTTGCTTTAAAAAAAAAAAAAAAGAAAAGAAAAAAAAATTGTCAGCATAATAAAGCAAAATTTTTTAACCTAAATCCAAGAGAATTAAAAAAAATATTATCAAGAGTTGTTAGACCTGGCCATGCTTTTATCTATTAAGTCGCTGGCTTTCTGAAGGTCTGAGTAGCAGGAGCTGAAGCAGTGTCCACTCAGAGCTGCAACATGAGATGCAAACTGGAGTGGTGGGGCTTGCCACCACAGCGTGTCCCTTAGCCCTGCAGTGACGTCTGATAAGCGGTGTCACACGTCTGTGTCAGCTAAGACTCTTACAAGGCTCCAGAGTGGTAAAACAGCAGGCTGCCTGATACATTAAGTACCCATATGGTCTGCTTGCTTACCTGTCCTTCCTCACCCCTCCACTTTTGCTTTCCAGCATATATGCTTTAAAAGAGTTCATTAAAAAAATGGTTCAGATGCTAAGGCCTGAATTTCCAAGGCTGTTTCATTGATTCAAAATAATCCTCAGCCTTTCCATGTGTATGCAGAGATTATAGATTTAAACTCCCACACCATTCCCAGGATAATGACATAAACTCAAAGCATGTGTAGACTATCTAATTTTAGTCAGGTGGCAGTAAATTTTCCTGCATAAATGCAGCATGTGATCTTTCTCTGAGGAGAAAACAAAACAACTAAATATACTGCTCACTGTAACCCCTTTGCTAAAGCAGAACATCAGCTGCTACTTAAAAAAGTTTTCATTTTCTTAAGCTTCAGTTTTTCTTCATGAGTATAAAATGGTTGTTGCAGATTATACATACAGAGCAAATATATGTCCAGGAAAAAGGGGCTGAAAAAATGATTTTTTGTATTTTGCCCTTGTCCCAATCAATCCCAATCACATATTGTGAAATGATTCTTGGCAGTGGTGAGGCACTGAATTTGCTACCACCTTAACATATGTATTTATTTCTATTAACTTTTCTTCACACGAGAATGAGCAACAACAGAGGATAGGAATGCAAGAACAAGTATCAGGAAATCCTGCTGTGATCATCTTCTCAGTTAAAAAAGAAGTGGCTGTCTAAAGCAAGACAAACATATTTGTATTTATCACAGCAAAATTTATCCCAAGTATATGTATGCAGGACTGTAAAGTATTATGGCTGACAAATTTGTGTAACCTGTAGTACTTGGGCTCATTTTCTGTACGTTACTAGGTTGTATCATTTTCAAGTAATTTTAGAAGAACTTAATAACCAAAAGTTATTAAGCTGTCTGCTTTCATGCTTACACCATTGGTGTCAGTGAGCTGCTCACAAAATAGAACAAGAAAGTGTAAAACTTGGTCCTTTTTGTATATAAAAATGAAAAAGATGTTTAAAACAGATTGTGCAATTATTTTTCAAAAGAGGTCCTTTCTTAGTCCAACTGAAGGATTATGATGTATTTTAGAGAGATTTTGGGGTACAGTAAATATCTGACAGATAAGGTGATTTCCTTGCTGTATTAAGCTGAGCAGAGGACTCAGAAGACATGAACACTATAAGTGGCTGTAATCTGCTTTGATGGGTTTAGAAAGTCAACAGACAAAAATAATACAAGAGATCATTAAACAGCAGTGTGCAAGGTTTGGTGTCATCAAGATGTCTGATGCCATGTGCTGGATGTCCTGAAGTATTCACTGAACCTAGGTCATGAAACCCAAGGAAGGATATTGACAACAGGGTAAAGCTTGTCAGATCTATGTGGAGAGGCTTAGACACACTATGAGATTATGTTTGTCAGCTAAAAGAGCAATGTCAAAACCCACACAAGCATAACTGAACATTTTGAAGCGGAGTAGTAAATTCTCAGAGTCTCAAAACATAAAGTTGAACGCTCTGTTGGCTTCTTTGTTCTACAGAATATTTTTAAGACAGTTTTAGATTACTTTTAAGCCCTGGACTTGAAACTGAGCTGGAAATTTTCTTGGAGAAGAAAGTTTCTGATGATTCTTGTCCAATCAGTACTTTCAAATAAGTAACATAAAAGCTGCAAGTAGAATAGCACAAAGAACATCAGACTTTGGTGATTATTTTTAATTGGATGGTTATGTTTGCTCCTGTGTATACAAGTCTCAAGGGGAGGATGATTTGGTTCTAAACTTGTCAGTTGTGATCTCAGATTTCTAGGCAGATGTCTATAATGTGAATTTTGACGCAGGCGCTGTGTAGGACAGGCATAGCCTTCTCTTCTTCCCTTTTCAGTCACAGAACAAACAGCAAGTACTGGACAAGGGATGTTCAGAATGTGACATCTCATGAACTAGCACCTAAGTACCACACACAGCAAATAAGCCTCCCTTTGAGGGGCTTGAGGAAATTGTCAGCTCAACAGAAGTTTCACATTTATACTCCAGGGATGTATATTTGACAAACGTGACATGTCAATATCATAGAAAAGTGCAGTTCTCCAAACAAAGAGCACACGTAGCTTATTCCTGTATTGCAGAAGAGTGTGTATAAGAAAAAGATAAAAGAAAGTTAAGAAGTGAAGGTCCACAACTAGAAAACTAGAAACAGTTCTGCCAGAGTGCTTGACCATGTCATGGTCAGATCCAAGCAGATGATTACAGAATAGCATAGTGCTATAATTGCACTAATAGTTTTTTTAATTTTTTTTTTGTCAGCCAATTTTCAACTGGAATATAAAATATTTTTCTACTTCTGTGACTGTATGGTTTCTGTACAAGTTACTCAGCAGCTATCAGGAGCCAAGAGACTTGCGTGACAAATGCCACGTGAGTAGATAGTAAGGAGATAAATCACACCACGTAACAAGGAGGAGGAACAGGTGACTGAGTTTCTTTCTGTCCCTGTCATTTTCCTGCTTGAGATAAGTCACAGATCACATCTTGTCCAGTGCAGAAAGTTTTAATAATTTGTCTTTGTGTGAATTGAAGAGTTCCACATACAAGCAGGCATAATAGAAAGAAAAGAATATTTAAAAAAAACCAAAAACCAAAACAAACAAACAAACAAAAAAGCAATCATTTTTTCCTGACTTGCCCAAAGCCACCTTGTGATGAATTTAGGATCTCTCTGTATCTCTTCAATTTGCACATATGGAGTACATTTTGATTGGACTCTGCAGGTATTGACTGCTCCTGGAAAATACCTGCCTACATATTTCCATCTCTGAAAAAATACAATCCAAATGAAAAATCACTCCTTTCTGAGACCCAAACTGTATGCTTCAAATCCAGCACCAAGAAAGAATGGTTGGAGTACCTAAAAGTTGCTCTCAACATTCATATATTTTGGGTATAAATTGTGCCTGCCGGGATGCCTGTCTTCTCTGAATAAAGCAGTATTTCAGGCTTGTAGGGTACTCTCTCACAAGCACCACAGATTTTATGCACGCTAGTTTTTGTTTACCCGTTGTAAATGACAGATTAGCATTTAAATGCTTTTGTAGCAGTTATATCTGTTTTGGATGTCAAACCAAACAAGCCATTATGTCTCCCTCAAAATAACATTTGCTGTTGTTCAAAATGATTTCCTGCCATTTCCCCACTCTGCAGGACTGGCTGAGCACAGAACATTTCACAGTACATATTGAATTCTAAAGTTCTTCTGAAATCTATCATTCATGGCAAATTAAGTCTAGCACGCACTGAGAAAGCAGTTGTATTCACTGAGGAGCCACAAAAGCATACCCTGAGTAGCAGTGTTTTGTCTGTATAGGTTTCCCTGCTTTTCCTCTTTTTTTCCCCTTTCTTTTATCCTGTCTCCTGATGCTTTATTTTTTCCTTTCTTTCTTCAGTTTGTATTGTCCTCCATTGGCCCAGTTTCTTGTCTTTGTTCCAGTGCAAGTCATCTCTTTGTCTTTCTCCAAGAGTTTCCATACCCTTTTGGTTTTTCCTCCCAAACATATGCTGAATTTATTCTTTACATAACTTGTCATTTATATCTTGTACCTTATCTCTTGTCTAATTTATTTTCTTCCTGTGTCTACATCATGTCTATCAGATCAGTAGATAGCCAGAGTTTATCCAGTCTTCTGATTTCTAGATTTTCCCCTGGTATGGAGGAAGGATTGGGATGAATGTTTGAGGGTGACAAGATTCCTCAGAAGGATCCCTATGTGACCAGTCCCCATTGTGAAAGCACATGAACATTTTGATCTTGCTGGCTATCTTTATATGCAGGAGATAACCTCAAAAATTTCTCTGAGTATCTTGTACTCAGAAAAACTAATTCTTGATCATTTTTATTTTTGCATGAAGGAAGTTGCTGTCTCATCATGCAGCCATTCCTCTGGCAACATCATACAATTTAAAAACAACTACATGACATTTTTAATCAGTTCACAGTACTTTACGCCAAGCTTCCAGTCGGAATTTGAGAAATACTTGCTTAAAAAGAGCATGTGTTGGAGATGTGCATCTAAAATTGGAAACAGCAGCACTGTGAGAAAGCCTGCAGCATTTCTTCACAAGAACCTGTGTGAGACCTGCATGTGGTTCTGGTTCCTGTGAGTGTGTTGACCCTCTGACACTATCTGAGTTTGAAGGAATTGTATAAATATCTAAATGACATCAAAGTTGAAACTCCCCTAACTGTGTTCAAGGCCAGATTGGGTGAGGCTTTAAGCAACCTGGTTTAGTGGAAGGAGTCCCTCCCCGTGGCAGAGGAATTGGGATTAGATGGTCTCTAAAGTCTCTTCCAAGCCAAACCATCCTATGATTCTATGACTGATTTGACACCAAGGAAGGTAGTGCTGTGCATTTTCTTGATGTTTAATTGTCTTCAGAAAGATCTTTCAGAGTCAGACTGACTCAGAAAAAAACTTTATAAATGCACAGTATTAGATTTTTTTTAGATACAAATACCAGGTATGATTAGGTAGATTAGAGGTACCATCCTAAGCCCATTTTTAAATGCAGCTGCCCACATTCATTGGTGTCTGCTATTCATACAAAGCCCCAGTCTCTCAAGTACAGGTTTACTGAGCTGTTTCAGGCTTTTTCCAAACCTGGTCCAAGTTTGCAGGCTGCTGTAGCTGGGGAGCACACCGTGCATGTCACTGCATTGGTGCATGCCCCAGATGGAGGCCCTGCCTGCCCTGAGCGGTGGGTTCAGCGTGGCCACTGGCCAGCCCTGCCCCAAGCTGGGATGCCTGTCAGTCCCCTCTGAGTGAGGGGATGCTGCAGCACACCCAAACAAGCCAGTGCCAGTGCCAGTGCGTGGGCAGGAGGGAGGATGCCACACATAAAAGAGTAATGACAACGCCAACCCAGTTGTGGCACAACGTATTAGACGCTCTGCCTTGACAGCCCGAAAGTGTTTCTGATGACTGCGGCTTCCCTCTGGAGGAGTGGCAGGCACACATGTCCTCCAGACGTGGGGTTTCCCCACTCCCTCTCCATCCCTTCTCTCACCAAGTCCCAGTGTGTTCTCATTGAAATCTGTCATCCTTTTTGGAGAGAGACATTTTAAATCCTGCTGGTGATACGGAGAGTGAACGGATCCAGCTGATCCCACTCTGCCAGCTCGTAACAGCCCACCCAGCAGCTGTGAATGCACAATAGTCCCAAAAACAAGCCCAGAAAAGAGCTCTGCTTTGCAAAAGTGTAGCAATAAGATGATAGGCTTGCAAAAACACTAGCCTTTTGCCCTTTTTTAAAATACTTTAAGCTGCCTAAGTACTATATAATGATAAAATATATATAAAAACATGCTCTGAGATGACAGCCTTTGAGCTGTGACCTGTGTACATCTTCAGCAAGAAATTTGTCTTTTGGCTTTCAAGAAGCAGTGATAGGTTCTTCCTCTTAAGCAGATTTATTACTGTCTCCTTCATATGCAAATAAATTCTTGATGTGACAGGTCACAATCTGAAGTAATTAGATTTGAAAATATTTTACATTAGAATCTTTGGGGGTAAAAAAACCCTAAGCAGCTGAGAAGAAATCTTAACTAAAATAAGAGAAAAATATCATCATTGCTTGCATGTTGCCAGCTCTTGCACAAGCTCACAATCCTCATATTTGTGTGATGCCTAAAGCTCTGCACAGTCTTCAAAGGTTGTAATGCAGTGAGACATGCAGCTTGTCAGGTATACATATTTTATCAGAGATCAGAAAATTCTTGCCAAAGTATTCAATACCTTTTTTCTTGTCAGGGAGGCTGTATGAAAATAATATACATCCATATGAATACCTATATATAGACATATGTATTTAATGTATAAATCCATATATAATATTTTTAAATATTTATAAATTTAGGATGTATAAATATTTAATCTAGAAATAAATGTATGTCTGTATCAAGGAAACAACATATTCAACGTGAATGCAGGTAGAAATACTTATTTCAGCTTTGGGATTGATGTGGCAAACTAAGGACATTTATTTCAGAGACAAAAAAGGGAAGTTTCCTGTCTAGGATGCTTAAAACATTGACACTTAAGCAGATACCTGGTCCAGGGAGTCCATAAACTTACAGCAGCTCTCCAGTTTGTCCTGGAGAGTCTTTGGGTGCCTTCCTGGGGCACTCAGTATGGGCAAAGATGCTGCCCCAATATTACTCCCTGGAGTTTTGCTTAGTTAAGCAGTTTCCTTAATAAAATGATTTACTTTATGGTAAACCCCATTGGGGTATACCTCCAATGATTTAATTAAATGCCCACTGTTACCAGCACCAGCACAGAGACGCCTGAATGCCATCAGCCAGCTGTGTGTGCCTCCTCCTCTGCCTGCCGTTTGGGAAGCCCCAGCTCCCCAAGACAGTGGTGTGGCCCAGACCCTGAATCCCAGCATTGTCAGGCACATATTTCAGGCATTGCAGTACCTAGCTGAAGGCACTTCATTGCCATCCATCTTCTTTCAGAGTGGGTTTTCTTTACAGTAGACTTCAGAGACTTTCTAGATGGGGCAGAGCTCCCTCTTCACCGCTACCAAACTGTGATGTTAAAGCAAAGTTTGCAAATTTTTATACGCATAGAGATTTCAGAGTTTACAGCCAGCCTAGTAAATAATGAAGTAAAAGTGAAAGACATGTTTTAAGACAGTAATTGCATAATGCCCATTTAAAAAAAATGCAATTTTCAGTATTTCTAAGTTCCATATACTCCATTAGTCGTAACTGAAGGATCTCTTCAGTAAATACCAACTCAATTCTCTTGCTAAACTAGAGCTCTCTCAAGTCTTCTCTGTCTCCCTTAGCCACCTTCCAGCCTGCTTTGCAAATGTGCTCATACTCTCTTTGTATGCCACTGGTGACTGCAATCCAGCTTAGAAGAATATTTTGTATTAGGAAAAAAACCAATCCAGTATATATTTATAAAAAGTCAACAACCCAAGTGTATCTTTTAAACCTAATCAAACCAAATACATGCATGTACTTATAATTCATTTCACAATTTCTTCTCCGAGTATATGTGACTCTTTTAAGATAACTGTATAAATGGTCATTTTGCAGATTCATGAGAACCATTTAAAAGCAGAGTTAAAACAGGCAACATAAAAATAATGGACTGTACTAGGGTATTGTTGTGAAATATATTTGTAATAAAAGTTTGAATTGCAACATGCAGCTATTCATCATTTTGTCATTGTTTGAGGTTCATGATAACAAGGGCATTAGGTAATTAGATTTATTTGAGCTTCATTTAGATGTATTTTGAGGCAGGCATGGAAGCAATTAGAGTTGCAAAACAAGTGAGCTATCACTAGCCAGTATTGTACCCAGCAGTCACATGGCAACTGATTCCAGGCAGAGGAATGAAGAATATTCCTTCCTCACCTGCAGCCCCAGGCTGGGAGGTCACAGCAGCAGGGTCCAAAATTTGCCTGCATTTCAGGACCAATGCAAAAGTGGGGGGTTCTCCCTCGTTTTTTTCACTCCATGGCCCGAAGGACCTGTGTGGGATCACCTCACAACCACAGTGTCTTTGGCAACTGATGGAAGCTGAATATTTTGACCTTCCTCCATCCATCTCTAAGCATTGGCATTAAAAAGGTTGAAAGTCCCTCTCTTCCAGGCTTGTACACATAGAGCTAGCAAATATGGACCTGACACAGGCTCTGGGGAAAGCATTCCATGAACTGTAGCATCTTCTGATGCCACCTCACCACATATTTGACCAAATGCAGACATATTTTCCTACCATGAGAGATATAGGCATCATATGCAACAGGAGAGTTTCAGAGGACTGAAATATTTAAGTAATACAGTAGAAACAGCATAGGGCAAAGAAATTAATTGATAATTTTTCTATGTTATTATTTTTTGTATTCACCAGAGTTCTTTATGGCTAGCTTTATTAAAATCTTCATTTATGAAATTTTACAGAGAGTTAAGTGCTGAAGTAACATCAGACTTAGCCAAAACATTTGAAAGGAAAAGTGGGAAATGCAAAACTTCAGAGATCTTTCAGGTGTGGTTTTTTTTTTAAATAGTTTTGAACAGTGTTTCAGTTGAAATGTATTAAAAATGGTCACTCATCTTTTAAGTACATCTTTCAGATTCAATGGAAACGAGAGATTCTGTAAATTCCATAAAAAATAAAAATTAATGAAGTTTGAAGAAATTCTGCAAAAACTGACAAAAAGTTTGAAAATTGCATAGTATGGCAGAAGATTATGAAAATAGAAAAAATAGATTAACATGCTTCCTCCAGTTGTAGGGAACATCAGTCTCCAAATTTGCTTAATTGTCTAGGGAAGTTACCAAAATCCTTTCAGTATCACGTTTATGTTTCTGTGGTCTCATTGCCATTTCTGAGTGCAAAAATCCCACCTGCTATCTAAAAATCAATGGCTGGTTTTGGATGACCTTTTAATGTCAAATTCAATGGTTCTGTATTTTTAACTGGAAAGACAACTCAATATTTATGACCTTTTTTAAAAAATAAACTCTTCTTATGGTCCCAGGAGATGAAAGTCATCAGGGAAGAAAAGAAAATTCAACTAGAACAGAAGTGTGTAAAGGGTAAAGGAAAAAAAAAAAGTCAGTGTCCTTCCACTTTCTTCTCATGCTCCTCTTCTAAAAAGGCAGGATACTATCTTTTTCCAGATTTTGAAGAAGGGGTACTCCCTTCAGTCTTGGCCAGCAAGGCCGTGTGTGCATAATCCATAATGATCCATAATGCACATTGGCATGGGCTTGAATCTGCATTTGATACCAGTTCTGTCAGAAAGCCCTTCTCTCTGAGTGTAAGCTCAGGCCTGCAGCAGTTGTGGGGCTTGCTGGAACCATGTGAGAGGTGAGCCATGAGTCCATCCTTTCGGTGGCAGTGAGCACCATTCTCCATCTCCCACTCAGAACCTCACGCTGAGAAACTCTGCAAGCATGCCACAAAATCTGACCAAAGCTTCCTCAGGTTTTAGGAAAATATTCCCTTTGACTCTGGTGGAATTTGAATCAAACCTATGATCTTCTATGATCTTATGTTGACATGCTATTTTATTTTCTAGTAGTATGACTGAATCTGCAATGAAGCTCTAGTCTGGGTGACTATTGTGTTTCTCCAAATATATTTGATTGATAGTTTTATAAGTGCACATAAAGAACTTAATTTTCATTCTAAAAACTTTGCAGGCTTTTCTTGCAATACATCATGAGAGGCAAGAATATTTCAGGTCAGTCACTTTGCCTTGTCTTAGTGTAAGCAGTAGTATCAGATGCTATAAAAGAAAGACACGGTTCATTATGATAGATGGATAAATAAACTCCTGATTTCCATGTAGGTAGTTTAAAAAAAAAAAAGCTGTCAACCTAGCTTTCCAGCTAGATAGGGGACCATAGCAGGGCTAATTACTATGATTATGTTGTAGGCATAATTGCTGCAAATGCAAATGACCACTGAGATGTATAATTGGCCTCTCAATAATTCAGCTATTATTACTGTATATGAAATTGCATCCATTACATAAAATTACACATAAGTTTCTCATATTTGAGCTTTTAATCTTGCACACGCTCCCTGCTAATATTTCACAGAATCACAGAATTATAGAGTCATAGAATGAGTTGGGTTGGAAGGGACCTTAATGTCATCTAATTATACCCCCCATGCCATCAGCAGGAATACCTTTCACTAGATCATGCAGCTCAAAGCTCCATTGAACCTGACCCTGAAGAGCTCCCCTATGTGAAGTGCCCAATCTTTTTTACTTAAATCCCTTTTACCTTTAAATGATGGGCAGTGTTTTCTGAGGTGATGCTTTTGCAACACATGAATTGTATTGTGTACTGCCAAGCTGGAGTGGCAGACTGTACTCACATGCCTACTTTGCAATTATGGAAGCACTAGTTTTATCTGGGCTCTGAACTGCTTCTCACAATAAAACCACTTTTAGGAGTACATCTGTAATCCACACACATATCCAGGGACCCCCTTCGTATTGCAATTTCAAGGAATGAACCAAAGAATCTGGAGACTCATAAGGAGAGTTCAGGGTATACCAGAAGTTGTGTCCCATACAAAGCTGTCACATCTTCCCAGTTATTTGAAAACCTTATTCAATGTGAAAAGCTTGGAAACAAGTGATACAAAGCTGATAACAAGTTAGAACCTCTGCTGTAATATTTAAGTGATAATCTAGCTGTCATGTTTGAGGGAGGAAACTGAAAGACATGGCCCAAATGCACAGAAGTCAGAAGGCTAATCCATTTTCTTTAAACCATGACATTGTTTTCTTTTTAAATCAAATTTACATTTTGTGGGAGGGCTTACAGTTGACTTGCAAGTTGATGTAATGAACTGGAAAAAAAGAAGTCTGTTCTAGACCCAGATATGGGCAGAAAATATGATACTGATGATACTAGACGTGTTTAAGTTCTGGTATATGTCTTGCATCCCATATTCTGTGTGGGGCTTGTCTGCTCCTTTAGATAAATTTCATTTTCTACTGAAATAGGCTTGACCATGGAATTACAACCATTAACATCTGAACAGTTCTTACCCCAGTGGGTTCCAGGCTTCTTCTGAGTAACCCTGAGCAAAGGAAAAGTCTTTGGGGAGAAGATGTGAAATACTGTACAACTTCTGAGGGACATAATTTCAGGTTTCATGTGGGAATAATGGGGTGTGTACACAGAAAGAACTGAAACAAATATTATCTGATATCCATTGAGTTTCTTTGAGTAATTTTTCTCTGGTTAGTCATTTTAGGAGAAGTTTGAGAGGTTTGGGAACTTGGTTTTCTTTCCACTATTAGCCCCACATTTTCTTGTCTCCAAGCTGAAGCAACCTTTGGTGGCTGAGATAATTGCTTACTTTCTTGTTTGCCATGTCGATGTGATGATAACACAGGACTAGCCTAAGCACCCTTAGCTTGCTTGTTTATTGTAAACTTTACAGCTCAGGTTCCAGTGGCAGCACAGTGGCTCATGTTTCACTGTGCACAACACTGACACATACCTGAGGAACTTGGTTCTTGGAGAAAGGCAAGTCTCCCTGTTCTTGCTCCTGCTCACCTAAAAACTCCTCTGGACTCAACAGTTACTGCCCCTTAGACCTGTGGGGCCATGGAGGGACTTCATAGCAATTCCATATGCTGACTGTTTTGAGAAGTGATTCCCTCCTCCTGTCATTCAACCTGACATGTCCTACTTCTGCCGATTTTATGGCCATTTTCTTCTTCAGAACTGAAGTATTCAGAAGTGCCACACTGGGATATCCATTTTCTTCTTTCCATTTCACTAAATGCATCTTACTAGGAATTTACAAACATGGATAAAGAGATTTCCATTTACATCAAGATAGTTTTACCTGACTTCTCTGATAAGGCAGCCCCACAGGGCCTGGGAACAGATAGACAAGAATCCTTAATGCTGCCATAGTGGCAGAAAGTGATGAGAATTAGGTCTGTTTTGTTCACATCGTGATCTTGCTGAACTGAACCTTTTCTATGCATTATTTGTCCTTTCAGTGATTTCCAAGCTTGGAAAAACCATTTCAGATATAAACCACTTAAAGCTTATAATTGTTCTGAAAAGCAATTGAAGTCTTTTAAGAATAAATTTGTATATTAGCTCAGAATGATTTGCATGACAAAGAAATACTTTTACACACTAAGTTATTTGTAGAAAAGTCACAGTAAAAAAAAACTGATTAGCCATTGATTTTAATAGTAATAACCTGCTTTTCTTTTTCCCCCTTTTTTTCCCAATAATAAGCTTCAGTTTATTGCAATAGTTTTAATTAAAATGTAAATATTTCCTGCCTGATCCTATTTAGAATATTAGAATAACAAGATACAGCAAGCCTAATACTGCTAACATAATGGAAAACAAATTAATGAATGAAGTATAAATGCAAAAATTTCATTTTTAAACATGTTATTAAACGTGTTATTTTCATGGTCAAAGATGTAGTTGAAAAAGCCACTGCCTCTGAGATATTCTGTATTAATGTACTAGGAGTCTTCTTATAGGTAATGTTATTACATCATATTTTTGTGCTTTGCCTGTCTGACTTCAGCACAACTGCAGCTGAAAGAGAGCTTTGGCAGGCACTTACCTGCAATACTAAACTGAAATACAACAATGACCAGAAAAGTATATTTTTAACCTAATTTACTGCTTAAAGGAACCAAAAAAACCCATAGATTGCCTTATGGACCTTAGATTTGTGTAGAACTAAAATGGGTTAAATGCACACTCAGGCTATCTTTAAATTAACCAGATTATGAACATGCATGTCAGTGCTCAAATTCTCAGTACTCAAGTTTCTTCAAGGCTCATCAATGGACTTTGTGCACAGTTCTAGGACCAGAGGTAATGAGCACACACTAGAAACACTTTTTCACTCTGCAGGTGACCAAGACCTGGCACAGTTTGCCCAGGGAGGTTGTGGAGTCTCCATCCTTGGAAGTACTCAAAATCTATCTGGACGTGTTCCTGGACAACTGGCCCTGCCTGAGTAGGTGGGTTGCACCAAATCATCTCCAGAGGTTCCCTCCCACCTCAGCTATCCTGTGTCTCTGTGCTTTGCACTCTTGGACAATTTTTGTGCTATTCTGTAAAAGCCAGTTCAGGTTTGTCCCCACAGATCTTGGTCTGTATGGTCAGGACTAAGGGGACCTCTGTGTTTGCTCACTCTGTCAGACGGCAGGAAAAAAGGATAGTGGGTTCTTAGGCTTCTTTTGTCCTTCTTTTCTGATAGTTCATAAGATTGGAAAGGATTTTTCCATGAAACAGAGCCATCATATCCATATCCATGACTCCACTGAGCCTAGCAAAGCCCTTTGAAATCACTGGCTTCAGATCCAGCTCACAGGAGAGGCAAATGTATCTGTGGGGTTGAGAAGCATTTTCAACTTTGAGACAAAGGGAAGAAGAAAAAGGAAGAGGGGGGAGAAGGGATGGAATTACCATCCGTGTTTATGGTTGTTTTTTCCTTTTCAATAAAGTCTCTCTGGTTTGAATATTCCTATATTTGTCTTGGAGGTATCCTCTTGTGGTTCCCCACTTTCTGGACAGCCAGCTGAGTTCCCAGGGAAGAGACTTTCTACACATAGCCCACATCTCAAATGACACTTTCTTTTCCCATTCTCAGTGTAGGCTTCTTCCAATTATCATTGTTTGCTTATGCTGAGTGGGATTTTATTTTATTTTATTTTTCTCCCTCCTTGATGTTGTGAGTAGTCTCACAATCAGGGACAAGCTGGAATGGCTGCCAATAGTGTAAGAAACTCCTCCAGAGATAATGAGACACCAGAAATATGAAATGCCTGTAATGAAACTTCCCAAGCACCAGCCAGATGGGAATTTTGAATTATCAGACCTAGGAGAGAGTGGGATATCATGATTAATACTACCTTTCTTCATTGAAAGGGATATACACGTGCTCTGAAGTGAAAGAAGACACTTCAAGCGATCTTCCCTACTTGGATCCATGTGTAGGAAGGAGAATTTATGTGCCAGTTTGGTTTGGCTCTAAACTCTTGCAAAACTCCAGTGATTTTTATTCCCCTGTTTTTTCATTCAGATGGGCTGCTGTTCAAGACATGGCAGTTCATGACAGAAGCAGAGCTGCAGATGGGAACCTGTTGTGGTCCAGACTCTGCTGGTACTGCTTTTGTTGCCCTAGCCAGCTGTGTTGCTGAGAGTCCCTTTGCACCAAAGCATGCTGTGTTCAAAGCTGAGAGGAGTTTGTCTGTGGCCTTTCACTGCACAGACACTAGCTATAGTTAGGGATGAACTAACTTCACATTTTCAGATGAGTGACTCTGTGCTTGAATATACAGACAGTTTAAAAAAAGTAACAGAGCCAGCAGCTTAGGGAGATACATGAATTACATGGTGTTATTTCAGGAGTTTGCACTTAAAACTATTCCTTTCGCTGTTAAATATATTAAACTTTGTCAGTTTGTGGGCACAGTACTTCATTGTCAGAGAGCTCTTCCAAGGACCAGCCTCCCTTTCATGATGTTTTAAAATGTGTAGGAATCAATACTTGCTGAGCTTAGGAATAGCAAGTTCAATTTCTGGAGTAAAATGACAATAAAATCTTGGAACAATTTGTAATTTTTCTTTCTGACACATGTTGTGTAATCTCTCTTTCTTGTTGATTCTCCAAGGGTAGATTTTGTTTTGCCTAAGATTCTTTCAATGCAAACTGGCACAATGTATCAGGTGTCCCTTTCTGTTATTGTTTGAACTAATGCTCGCTAAGTAGAAAACCTCTTTTTAAAGTAAATGACATTTTTCAAGCAAGATAAGGCATTAATTTCCATTTTCAGTCCAGTTATTTAAGCTGCTTTTTGTCTAACTGGTGATAAATATGTCTGGCTCGCTTCTGTAGAAAAGCAGAGGTGTTGTGGAATGGTGCTGTTTGGGAAGCACGGAAGTCCGCCACGCTGCACAGGAACCTCAGAGTAAACCATTTTAACATCCCACCCTTTCAGGTTTTTCTCTGCAACACCCACTCGTTTTGCACAGATGGAGAGATATGACAGATCATGGAATTAAGAAACCAAAAGCTTTTTTGTTTAATTTTTAATCCACTCCTCCCACGCATTTATAGTTCCTTGATTTACAGTTTAATTCAAAATGAATCAACTACCAGTCTTTACTAGCAAACGTCTCTTCATAGCATGTGCTAGCTACTAACCACATGTCTGACCTTCTAATATTTATTTTATTATTCCCTAAACAGACAGGCTTACAGCAAACAGTAATCTGTTATCACCAGACCACCATAGCTTTTGGGCATTTCTCTAGAGGCAAGCTTTGGGCAGCAATACTCACTTTCCTTTAAATCACTGATAGCACCATTTTTAGTTGAAATGATCACTGTTTTCTAATAGACAAGAAGAAATTCTTTCTAAGAGAATGTCTTTGCTCATTTTATGAAATTCTGAATAAATAGGATAAAACAGACTAAAATTGAATTAGAAGACAATATGGACAGCTGTTTATAAGTGATAGATAATTATACCTTACATCTCCTGCCTATATTTGCCTTGCCTGACACAGGAAGGGGACTTAGAAGCATCTCTAGCTACTTCTCATTAATGTCATTAAGTTAATGTCAATCATTTCTTGCAAAAAGTAACATACAGAATAAACAGAACCTTTTCATCATAGACGAGTAGGGGAACAAGGAGTATTCAGAGGACAAATAAGTAACAATATTCATGCTTTTAACAAAAAGAAAGTCAAGCAAATAAACAAACAAAACAAGCATAATTTCCTGTCACCTCCTTTAGTGACTTACATAAGATGCTCTTGGGCTTCTAGTGCTACCTGCTGTTTCTCTCCTCCGCACCACCTGGATCTGGGGCAGGGAGGGCTTGGCCAAGTGTTTCAGTGGTCTCTCGACCTCCTTTGAGCACTTGTATGCATCCATTCTGCACAGCAAAGCAGAAGTTGGGCTTTCAAACCCAAACAGTGGACTGTTTGGGTTTTCTTCTTCTGTTTATATTTCTCAATGGCAGGGACATGAAAAACAGATTCTTGAGATACTTTGAGATATGTACTCTCCTCTTGGAGATGCTCGTTATTTTCTGACATACAAAATAACATGAAGACTCTCACACACCTTTAACTTCCTGAACTATTTGCAACTTTTTTTCTGAGCCCAGTTGCAGATGTGTAAGTTCACAATAAGGGCTTTGAAGCAGAACTATTTCTACTTCTTATTTATACAGATACACCTAGTATAAAAAAAATAGTCAAGAAGTTATATTATTTTGCAATTTTTAAACTTAGAGGTACAATCATTCCTCCTTGTAGAAATCCTTGTAAGAAAATCCTGGGAGAGTTTCTAAGTATATGCTGTTCTCATCTGTGATCCTAAAGGGCTTGCTGCTGCCCAGTGTAAGAACTTGAGTCATACGATATCATGGGTCAGGTGAATATGTCAAACAAATCTTTATTTCTCTGGGGTTTTTCTGCTGGAAATTTTTCTGGTGGACACTGCTGCTGAACTTTAGGCGGCACTTCAGCTAGTTGCTTGAAAAGGCTTGTCTAGACTTTCATTCCATCACAGTGGCATGAACCCTGATCCTTCACAACATATCTAGGCCCTTTTTCCTTAAATTGGCTTAGCTAAGATAGTATGTAGCGCAGGAGTTTAACAAGCATGAGATGGATGCTGACAGGCAGAGCAGGATGTAGCAGTGACATCAAGAGAATAAGGATTTAGAGGTGCCAGCCTGAAAGTACAGTACTAATGTATGTTTAATCCAAGAAGGCTGCTCTTTTATTAGTAATTCTCTGAATTTCCACAGGACACCTGATATCTCCTTGTCCAACTCACTGTGGTGAATGTGACTGCACAGCTAAGAGGTATTAGATAAATTATCAGGAAGTAAAGTAGCTTGGTTGCATTTAATCTGTACAGAAATTAGAAGTCTATTTTGAGAACATTTTCCATGCTGCAGCATGGAATATTAACAAGACATATTGAGCGAAGTGCCACTTTATCATCCAGGTAGGTGTAATTTCCTAGTTTTGTATCTACTATAGCAGAGGGCTGCCCCACTTTGTGTGCCTGCCCCCTGCGAGGCCAAGGAGTGGCAGAAGGATTTAGTGCTCCTGGTTTATTACCTTGTGACAGCAGTCACAAGGGTGAGCCACGCTTTTCAATTAAGAAATAACAGCAAGTGTCTAAACTTTTTTTCTTTTCAATTTGTTTGAGCCTTGTAGAACTGTCTCCACACTAGGAATTCACCATTAAACAGAGCAAGGAGAGGGAATGATGCTCCTTTCTCTGAGGCTTGGCTGCAGGGCAGTCCTTAGGGCTCCCTGTGCTGCAGGAGAGGTCCAGGTCCAGGTCCAGGTCCAGGTCCAGGGCGGCCCTCCTGGGAAAGGGAATCCTCAAATTCTTGTTTTTTAACTAAAGACTATCACTGTAGCTTTGACCTCTTCAAAGTCAGAGTCAAATATTAAGCATTTCTGCTTTCCACTTGATGTGGTTCCTGTTGTGAATTCACCTTCCATTCTAGCCCAGAAAATCAGATTACATGATCTCCCACATATTAGCAGAGTTTTCATATCTTCAGCTTCCCTTTGGGTTTGCCAAGGTTAATGTTGTTCCTTGTCAGGAAGTTTTATCTGGCTCCTCTCTAAATTACCTTTCTTAGCTGCATGCCATGATTTCTAGTGTCACTCTGAGAAAATTCATCTCCAGAGTCATATATTTATAAAGTATTACAGAGTTCCCCACTCAGCCTGCTTTTAGCCAGCTACATGTTTAACTCCTCTGGTCTTTCCTCGTGAGTCAGCGCTTTCCATCCTTCTCTTCAAATGCCCCTCTGTTGCACTGAGTGCTTCTGACAGTGAGCAAAGCTCAGTGCCACCTTGCAGGGACAGCCATGCGAGGTAGTTACATAAAGGGAACACCACAGGGAGCACTAGGCCACCTCCCTTTCCCCTGCTGTGAATTCTATGTCCCCCTAAACACCGTTTTCCTTTAATTTTGCATTGCAAAATCACGTCTGACCTACCACCTATGGCGTTTCCAGGCCCCTTACCATTGCCCTTGCCTTCCTGACTTTCCCTCCTGCTGGGTCTTAGGGGCTTCCTCAAGGTAGAAATCCTGCCAGTGTAGCTGAGGAGAACACAGAGCCCAGCAGAGCCCCTACAGGGCTTCATGGGGGACTGAATCCTGCCAATGGCAGAGCTGGTGCATAACCCCCACCACTCAGCCCAGTGCACAACACATCTGCATCCACCTACTCCAATATAATTTCCCCTGGGAACTAATTTTCTGTAATAAAAGTGACTCGACCTGAGAGTAAAGAAATTCTTTTTATCCCCGGCTGGAATGGCTGCACAAGCTACATATCCTAATAGTTTTACTGATGTAATTGTTCTGTGCAGATGCATGGGCAGCTTTTCACATGTAGACGATACCTAAAATACATTCCTGTTCCTGAATGGCTCTGCATTTTCCCGGAGTAAATCATAATTCACCATCAGTCTGTTCATGCTCCTAATTGTTACAGACCCCTTTGTGTTACTTTATTATCAGCACCTGGCTACTCAACTCATCTCTGTTTTGCATTATGTGGAAATTTCATTACTACAAGTATTTCCTTCCCCTAATGGAGGTACTTAGCAATAACCATGCCTCGCTCTGATTCCTGTGATACTCAGTAGACACATTCTCACTACATTGTCATTCATCATCACCTCTTGTTTATGTTTCAGCCAGTTTTCCATCCTCATAATAATGTTTATATCCATGGTAATTTGTAACAACTAGAAAATTAAGATTTGTTTTGAGAGACTCCAAAATGCCTCACTAAAATTCAAATAGCATATGCCATGCTCCCTTCATTCATTAGTTTTATTAATCTACCTGATAAAATAATAAAGCCTGCGCAAGACTTTAATTTCATTATAGCATACTCTGTCTTTCTAAAGATTGCTTCATCCTCTAAATACAGACTTCTTTTTCCTTATAAAATTACTTCTGTTACAGTACAATCAGTTGATCTTATCTTAAGTAGCATAAGGAGTAATTTCTCAGGTAACGCTTGCTTCAACCAGTATAATCCAGTTTAATCCCAGTTGACAGGCTCTGTGCCTTAAAGGAGTGTGCTGTAGTGTTCAGCCTCAAATGCAGTCTCCATGTGTAAGATGGGATGAACTGTCTAAAACTGGCACTCCTTACAAACCAGGCTGCCTTTGCCATTACATTTTTTAAGGACTCTCAATTACTTGTTGCCATTAGGGCAAATGAAATGCTGAGAGGATGTCTGTGATATTGTCTCAGAGTCAGCCTTCTGTTCAGTCAAATGTCCACTGATACCTGTTCTGTAAGGGAAAGCTACAGTGCTCTTTCTACATTAACACAGCTACACTGAAAATATGGGAAAAGTGGGGTTTAATTGCATTTTCCTGCAGAAAATGTTTTTCTTCATGCAGGACACTGATACTGACTTGTTTGTGCTTCTTAACTATACTAGGAATGGGAGTTATTTTCAAAAAAACCAAGGCAGAATGAAGCAGAAAGCTTGAGGCTCTGGTATCTGTCTCCTTCTATATGAAGCGCTAAGTAAAAGAATCTGTTATTTCATAGTTAGAGGTCTGCAGTAAAGGGTATTTTTTCGAAAATAGGGGAGGAAATGCCCTTTGGAAGTATCACCTCTGCATATAGAGGAGCCTAGACAACTAGGTGCTTTCTCTTCAGAGGCCTAATGTTATGTGAAATGGACCAATGTAATTTTTCCCCAGCTCCAGCTCCTTCAGCTGCTTGTGGTCTCATGGACCTAGGACCCATTTACAAGGAAAAATATAGGCAAACTCAAGTCATACATTCTTTATCAATACGACAGGCTGACTTGGCTGTGGCACTATTCAGGGCGTGATTGAAAGTATTCTGAGGTGGTAAAGTTCATAAACAGTGTGTTGGAAACTAGATCCAAAATTTAGATTATGGATATTTTCTTGTACAGGTGATGAATACAAAGTTGTGGCATTGGGTAGGAGAAAGAACACTAAATTTATACAAATTTTTTTTAAGTTACTTGCTAGACATTCCAATTTCAGCATTTTACAGCCTGGTAATTAACTCTTCCTTTCATTTTTTGACCATTCTTTCTGAGTGATCTACCCTCACACCTACCCTTAGTAGTGAAGTACTTGGCATGAAGTGGATATTAATGGATACCAAACTATTGTAGGAGCCTTTAGGATTTATAATTTCCTGAAACTCAAACTGTGCATGAATGTGAGCCTTACACTAGATATCAGAAGATATAATAGTCATTCACTGTCTTGAATATAACTTCAATTGGTTTGCAGAAAAATAGGAGTGCAAATCACTTAAATGATTGTTAAAGGAATTGCTGTATCTAATTAGTTATTCATGGTGTGCTATGAAAAATTGATTGAATTGTGCCATGGATTGCCATGCTGATCAAGGGTTTGAGTGACATTGTAGGTAGCTCTGTTTTTTATCATGTCGCTCTGCCATTCTGACGATGTACAGAAATTCACAGGAGCAATAATTACCTTTTCAGGGCAGCTTACTTGGAAGGAGGTGTTTTATAGCTGTACCCAATATCTAACAGCACTGAAAGGGCATCATTCATAATATCAGTACAGTGTAGTCAACATGTGCTTCTGGTGTCATTGTCATAAGGATGCCCTAGCACTGGGAAACGTTAAGTATTGCTGAATTGGGTAAGGCTCAGGGACAGGTACCAGGCACAAGAGCACTCTGAATAATGAAAATCAGCCTGCTTATCTTTGCTAGGAGGGCTCCAGTGACTTACTCAGATATACTAAGTACCTTTTTTATTTAGTGAATCACGACAATGTATTATATAATTAAAAACATCCAAGTAATGCATTCATTCTCCTTTTCTACAAAGGAAAAAATTGTGTCAGTACTTTCAATTGTGGGAATCTTCATTAAAGAATTAACTCTGGATGTGTTATCTTGCTTTAAATACATCTAACAGAATCCTCACTCCAATACCAGATAGATAAACACTTTGCAAAGAGAAGATGAAGCAGTGCAAGCTATTGAATCATCTGCAGTGCAAGAGAATCACATTGTGCAAGAGAATAAAAGGACAGATTTTTGGTGTGGTACCAGTAAATGTCGTCAGTAACTGAGTTTTTTGACCTCTCTGTCCTAGAACGTCTTTCTCATGGAAGTATCAACATCTTAGCATTCTAGAGGTCATTTTTTTGTCAGTCTGTTTCTGTTAAATGTATACAAGAAACCAGTGAAAAAGCAGAGAGTTTGAGTGTAAAACTTTAAGCTAGTTAGGTTCTCTTAAATGGGTTGACAGTTTTGCTGTGGGAAGAAAAAGATTTCAAATTAACGAAAGGATTTGAAAACTAGTTTGAAATCACTTTTTGTTTTTCTTCTTTAATTTTTTTTTCTGTTTGACTTTTTTGTTTCTCCTTTTGCTTTTTTGTTTATGAAGCTCCCATTCCAATCCAACATGACATTTTCAATCCTTGGATTAGAAGCAAATGAGAGGAAATAGGTGTGCGTAGGCTTTTCTCCTAGCTGTAAGATAAAAGCCACCGGCCACCTTGCCCAACTGGCGTGTGTATGCGTCAGCAAGGGCATCACATGCTGGGGCTGGTTCACAAATGTCTTAGACACAGAAATAGCCAGCAGGTCACTGAAGGACTTCACCAGTGGCAGATCGCTTAATCAGACTTTACAAGTCGGCCGCGGGAACAATCCCTTCCCTGCCGCCCCAGCAGCTCCTGCCTCCACGGGCACAGTCTCGGGGCTGGCTTATCCAAGGATTGAGCAACTCAGCCAACACATAACAAAGATTACCAGCATGGAGGAGAACCCTTGTAGATTACGAGGCTTTGGAGTTTGCACCGCTGTGATGTGCATGCCTTTCATTCATTCTTGTCTCCTTGTGATTTTATGGGTTTTTTCCTCATGCAATCCAGAAAATGTTCAGGATACTCCTCAGAGATGTCTAAGCAGAGGCAGTGTGTCTTGTTTACTTGATTAGAGAAGCTCATTGCAATGGAAATGTCATGGAAAAATAGACTGTATGCCTGAATAATCCACAGGGTTATCCATAGTTTGATTGCGACCTACAGTAATTATCCTACAGGAAGCTTACGAGATCTCGCTCTCATAAGATACAGCTGAAAATCAGATGGACTAACTGCTGCAGTTTTGCACTTAGAAAAGTAATGTGGCAATGTACAGTCATGCTATAGCTGATTGTTGGTGTGATGTTTTGTTTAGTTTGGTGGACATATGTATATGACTTTAGCAGTATGACAGTGTTCACATGTGCTTGAAGATGCTCTGCGTACAATAATTTCAAGAAATGTTCTTATCTCGTTTAGACCAAGGAGGAAGACCAACTGGATTCACACAGATTAAGAAGTTTGTTTGCAGTGAATTATTTTTGTACACAATAATGTTCTATTATCCACATTTACTTTTCACAGACATAATTCATATGTTTTTTCAGAGTAAATGCATTTTGTTCCTGGATCAGCTCCCACTTTTGCAATATCTGCTATCCTGGATAACACTAGGAGCTTCAAACTCCAGAGCTGTTGGTTTTCGTCTTTGCAGCTTCCCACTACATCACAATATCTTTGTATCTAGGGCTATCACAAACTCAAACCCACTGTTCAACTCTGTTCCAGAGCACCTCTGGACTAATAAAGCCCAGTGATGAGTGGGCCACATCCAGATCTCCTGCTGCATGAGGAGTAGTTCCATAGACAGACCTTTTCAGCATATATCTTGGTTTTCTCCTTGGTAAATCAGAAATTACTCTACTGATGCACAGTTTGAACAGACAATGAGACAAATCAAGTTTCATTTCTGAAGTTCTGAACCAGAATGAAATGCATAAAGAAAACAACTTCTTTCTTAACAAAAAATGAATTAAAGCAGTAATATTGCATTGCTTTTTTATCTTGAAGGAGTGTAATATTGGTGATATATCATTATAAAATTGATTCAATTATGCATTATTATAATTTGATTTTTTAATAGTTTATGTACCATTTATCATTTTGCATAATTTGGTTATATTTTGATAGGATAAGAAATTCAATATAAAATAATTGGGCTTTGATGGATTTGAAATGAAAATTTTACCTCATCCACCTATTTTTATCCATTTAAGGTTAAAAAATAGGAATGATGTAAACAGCCAACATTTTATTTGCATTAATATAAGCCTGTCAACTCATCCATGAGAATGAATTTCATAATGAAGACTTTTATACCCACCCTTTTTGATCCAGGGACAAATGTCCCTGTATTGCTGATCAATAAATAACATTGAAATTTAGTATGCTAATGATAAGAACTAAGGCATATAACTAGAAAACTTGCTTTCAAGATTCATTCAGGAGAACCTTAAATTAAAAAAAAAAAAAACAACCCTTTTTGTTTTGTTCAGTAGCATTAGCAATCTCTTTATTTACTTTTAACCAGAAATTCTCCTTCGTCAAAGGAGGCTGTGGCAGGTTCAGTTGGAACTGGGCGGAAACACCAATTACGTGTAGTGGTTTTAAAACTGCCAATTTGAAATTTCCCGGCCAATGCACCAAATAATGTTGTGGGTTTAGAGTTAGCTGAAACTCACTAGCTCACTTATTTTCTGTTGTGAGATATGATTTTAGAAGAAAGGAAAAACACAGGCTCAAACTTAAGACTATAAGGAAAATTTATTAAAAAACTAGAAAAAAACAAATGAAAAGGAAAAGTCCAAATGAAACTTCCAGAACACTTCCCTCCCCTACCCACTTATTTCCTTCCCACCTGACAACATAAAACAAAATCTGGGATTTTAAATCAGTTATCACTTCTACAATAATCTTTCTTCAATTCTCATAGGGCAAGGAGTCTTCTTTTTCAACACCTTGGAGATATGTCCACCAGAACAGTTTTCTGTGGCTTGCATCTTCACAAAACAGCAGCTGCCCGGTTCAGAAAAAAACTCTGCTGTTGTGAAACTCCTCCCATTTTC
>VWYI01019186.1:136409-152831 GCA_013399455.1 Anthoscopus minutus
GGCCCGGCGGCAGCCTGACCCGGCCCGGCCCGGCCAGGCTGGAACCAGGCCAGGCCTCTTTCCCCCCACCCCCGCTCACAGCTCCTACCCCTTAGAAGCCGGAAGCCAAAGAGAGCGAGTTCAGAGTTTCCCGGGCTCCAAGATGGGTATTCACGGGGGTGGATCTTGACTCTGAATGGCTTACAAAGCTGTCAGTTCTCAGAACTGGACAGTCACTGGCTCCCTCTGAAACTCCCAAGAGTCTCTCTCAGGAGAACCATCTCCGCAGATGTCTTTCCTTCCTTCCTCCCCAATACCAACCAAGGTCAAGCCAGCACAGAGGCTCAGGGAACTAAAACAGAACAAAACAGAACAAAACAAAAATACAAAAATATAACAAAACAATGTATGTACATTTGTGTTGGTGTTTGTTTAAACAGCAATTTGTCCAAGTGCTGATCTTGTATAGATATGTTTAGTCATTCAATTAAGAAGAAGAAGCAATATCTGATGGCAGATGTCTGACTACAGTTTAGCCCCTGCTACAAGTCCTTGTGATGTTCCAAGGTGTTTTTCATTGAACAGTTGTAATTACACTTGTGAAAAGCTGTTCATGGATGGAATGACACACTTCACTCGTTCAAGGGAAGTAGAGATACTTCTTTTGATACAAAACAATGATTTAACAAAGTTCAGCAGTAAATATGACAGTGGTTTAATTAGATTTGCTGGAAACCCTTGTTTATTTACTGCATAGAGGACAGGGTCAGATAAAACTGTAAGGGGAACCCTCCCAATGAGATACGAGGTTCAGAAAGGACCCCCTTGAGTTCTAAACTTGTTTTCAGAGGGGAGTTTAGGTGAGGCTGGATCCAAACTTAGTCCCAGACTTGGTAAATGATTTATATCTAAAGGATTAGATGTGCACAATCAATCTTTTCTATCACATAGGTAAGATTCCAAAGTTTCAGCACAATTATTTCAAGTAGACTTACCAAGAATCTGACATGATAAGAACTCTCTCAAGCTTGAGGTGTAGCCTTGAGAGCTGCCCTTACTCAAGGGGAGATCATGGCATACAGCCCATAGCCTTGCAGGAGAGTTTAGTAGACCCTCCCTGGACTGTCCACTCCTTATGGAGTAGGATGATTGAGACAGTCCTGTTTTGCATACCAATTTTCAGAAGTTAATTTCTATCAAATTTGGCTTGAGTTAGACATTGACCAGCACTGTGGTTAGGTGGGCTCATTGCTCCATTTAGCCATTGGCTATTGTGTTGTCACATGTCTCCCCTGAAACCACTTTGAGCTGGATGCAGCCATCACAGCCACATGCATCCAGTACGACTGCTATGGTGGCTACCCCTGGAGCAGGACTGTGGGAAATAATGGTGAGATTGGGTGGCGGGAGAGCACACCATCACAAAACCCTTCCAGATGTACAGTTGAGTCTGTGCTTTCACCTGTGTAAATGGATGCTGTATTATACTATGCCACGACTTGTATCACATGGAAGCACTTCTAAATTGGGTGGGAGAAGTTAAGCTGAACAGCTGACTTCAGCTGAGAAGTATTTGAATCACATACTTTGTAAGTATCCCCTTGCACAGCCCAATAGTATTAATTTGGCCAGTTTGATGATGAAACTTTAAAGTGTTCAACTTGGCAGCAAATCTTAAATGCCAGCTTCTTCCATAATAACAAAGCAAGACATATTGCAGTAGAAATAGGGTACTAAATTTTTGTTAATTAGGACATCTATCTACTGTTTGTCATCCCTCATTAAGCTGTCCTGATTTGAAGCAGCCATAAAAGAAGTCTGAAAGATGCCAAGTCATACAGATATTATGTTAGCTGGGAGTTAGTTGTGGCTTCCCTGTGAGTCCTGTTTCTTGAGCAGGATGTTGATTCACCTACACAGATGAAGGACTCGCAGTTTGTTTCCAGCTTGCTCCCCATTCAGTGTCTGTCGTGGTTTAGAGGCATCCTCAGGACTAGCTTAAACTGAGAGTGTCAGGTGGGATGGGACTAGAAATAGTTTTGTTCCTCCTCCTGCATGTGCCATTGGGCTGCCAGGGTTGAGGAGAGGAGGAAGATGTGCTTTCCCTGTGTGGACCCTAACCGTTACCTCAGTCAAGAGGTAGCAACAACCTCTGAGTTAATTTCAGAAACAGTTTTCTCTAAAATGCCTGTCACTGAAGTGTAAAATACAATGCCTCCTGGCTGACAGTGCAGATTTGCTCATTTCTTATCATGAGTGTTCTAGGCTAATGGGTTTACTGATGAGCATTCACTGAACTTTAAATCTTAAGCCAATACTGGAGAGCCTGATCAGATAATGAAAGTCATTCATCAGCTTTTCTTGTTGTAAATTCTGTTATGCCCATCCAGTCCATCATGTGGTCTCTTTAACCATGCAAAGTCATTTCCATGCAGGAAAGCTAACCTCCACAACGAACTGCCCATCCAGTCCATCATGTGGTCTCTTTAACCATGCAAAGTCATTTCCATGCAGGAAAGCTAACCTCCACAACGAACTGCTTCAGTTTAGCCTCACATAAAATTATTTTGCAAAACTGTCTCTCAGTTACTTCAATTAATGAAAACAGTCGAAAAATAGCAATCTGTTCAGGAAGGAAAAAAGAAGTTATTTTTCTAAAGTACATTTTTTGTGTATGTACGTATTACTCTAGTGCGTTCCACAAACACAAGCCTTCAGATTTTATTCATTACAGTTCATTTCGGTTTCTTCTGTTAATTATTATTCAACAATTTCTTTATTAAGGGACATAGACTTGAAATTTCACACTTAGTTAAACACCACTTAACCTCCTGACACAATCTGCATGTATCCTATTAAGGGAAATTTTTGCTATCCCAGCTAACCAGCTGTCATGATCATCCACTATCATTAAGCCAAAAAGGTTTTCTGGGATGTATCCTTTTCCAATTATGCACATCCCAGTTAAGAGAAGTATGGAGTATTAAACTTATTAATCTGTCCTGGAAAAAAAGGACCTTTAATTTCAGAATGCATCTGGCCTTATTTAGTGATAAAAGGAAGGCATTCTTGGATCTGGTGATACTTTGCTATGTGGCAGCCCTTACTTATATCATGTCTTCATTATGGGAAGTTACTCTTGTAATTAACTTTCCCTAAAAAACATGTAGTTTGCTTCATTTTTAGTTTGGCTTCCAGATAAACAAGTAAAATTTTCCTTCTGGTTAGAAACCATAGTCTTGATGATACTTTAAAATTTTACCCATACCCTTAGCCAGTTAATTGTTATCTAAATACTGTTACTTGGTTGTAACTGGTTATAGGGCTTAATTTCATTATTGTTAATAGACAGGTCAATAGGAATGATGCTGTTCAGTGGAAATTGTGTAATGTCTGTGTTAGAGTATTTATGTTTAATAGTGTTTGTGGGACATAGCAAAGCAATAACTTCTTAATTGAACCTTCCAAATTAAGCTGTGAAACACAAAGCAGTGCAGTTATCTTTTTAGGCTGAGTATCTCTTCTTTTCCTCATCTGAAATGATAACATGGTTCTTTTGTAATCTAAGGAAACACTTGAAATAGGCATATGTAAGCAGCGCGCTCAGGTATTTCAGTGCTGATTTTATTTGGCAAGAAGCTGATGAGGAGCACTCCACCCTGAACACCAATAAACCTGTGGGTGCACAGGATAAAGAGTGCCAGGGTCTTTAGAAATAAAAGGAGTCAGTGCTATTTGCTTCACTACCTGCAGACAGGTAGATGGCACAACTTTTCCGTAGCAGGTTCTTCTGAAGGTCTACCCTTTGAGTGCTTTTGTGGCATAAACCCTGGGCTCACCTCGTAAGTCTTCCCTGACCCCATAAAGCCACCAAATGCTGTGCTTCGAGCCATTTTTATGAGGCTTTATTACTGTGCACAGCTTGGCTGTGAATTCCTTGTTTCAAGGAAGTCATGAAATAAGAAGTGGTTGTACTGAGAGTGCAGAATGCCAGAGCTGGCTTTGCATGCTGTAGAGCCATGTGCACTTGAGTGCACCATATGCAGCATGTTTCCCAAACTAAACACCAGCCTCTTTTGTCACACACGTGCATGACCACCTGAATTAGCAGAGATTTTGTCCCCCACCAGGGGGAAAGAGCTGTCTACAGCACCTGTTTCAGATAACCTGTTCTTGGTCCCTTGCTCTGGAGTTGCTGACATTGAACTTCTGCCAGCAGTTAAAGGTAGTTAGCAGTTCCCTGGTCATTGGGAATATTTGGAGCCAGTGACTGCTGTAGGAGGAGTGCTATTGGCTGAAGAGACACTGAATGTGTTCCTAGAGATCTAATGGCATCTGGTCTTACAGCTGTCTGCTGCTGAAAGGGGAAATTCTATTTCTCCCACCCTCTTCCTAACACTGCCATACAATCATGCTTTTTCTGTTACAACCCTCATCAGACAACATGGAGAGACAATTCAGCCACCTGGCCTGGAAGAAAACTGTTAATCTTCTTTTGCCTCATTCTGCTAGTTTCCTCCAAAAATAATGAATGGAACCAGATTGCAATGAGGTCAGGTGAGCACTGGGTCTTGTAAAGAGAAACAGCAGAAGCTGGCAATTAGGAGCAGAAGAGGTGGGAAAAGAGTGCACTGGGATTCAGCTTTTCTTATAGCAAGCTGTTAGATCTGGCACGTCTCTGTCCTGGGAACTGCAGAAGTACAGACTGACAGTGTCGATCTCCTTCTCTTAGGAAGCACTATCAATTCAGAAAAGGAGCTAGAGAGTATTTAGCTATCCCCTGCTGCAAGGTTAGGTTGGATTTAATATTTTGAAAGAATTACCAGTTTTTTTGGAAAAGAGTGAGTGAGAAAAATATTTCTTTTTTTTTTTTCCCAGGTGAGCCATTGATTTTGGCTTGGCAGAAATTTTTGAAAACTTAGTATTACTTAAAAAAAATCACTGGGTTATCTTTGATTAATTTTCCCCAAAATGGCACGTTGCCTGGTCATTAGTTTGCTTGCGGTGGCTAACTTTTTTCAACTTCTAATTAGAACAGTCATTTAATTGGTGAATTTTGTCCTAACCAGCACATGCCAACTGAAAAGAGACTGTTCCTGTATGGTAGTCAACTGGATCCTAATTAATCTTATCCTAATTAAACTACCATCATTACATGACTTACTTAGTATTTCATGTGAGACTGGTTACTTTAGTTTCTAATTCATGCATTATTGGGTGAGAAATATCTCATTCTGCAACTTACTCTCACTACTTTTGCTTCTGAGAATCTGGCTTTCACCATAGAAATCAAAAACCCCATATATGTCCAACAAGTAAAAGTGAAAATTACTCAGGTTTCCTAATTCAGGCAGGCTGGAAAATTTTCAAGGGCTTTCAGGAATCTGGCTGGCAATGTGGCTGGATAAACCTACCTGAGTTCCTCTTGGGGACTTGGTGGAGAGCAGACCTGGAGAACCTGACGTAGAAATGTCCATATGTTGGCTGACAAGACAGGGCCTCCCAGCACCCCTGTTTCATGGGATAATGTACTGGGAAATGAGTTAGAGGAGCGCCTCAGCTCTGCTGCCTCTGAACATGGGGTCCCTGTGCAGAGAGCAGGCATCCAGGCAGGAGTGTAGATCTCTTTGCCCTCAGCCTGGCCTCAGTGAGCCAGCTGCTGACTTGGCCTCTCCCCTCTGCTGAGCTGTGTGTGCCCCGATGAGAAGGGAGGTGCTGATACTGCGTTGCCAGCGTAGGACTTGCGGATGTCACAAGTTTGGAGTGGTGCTAATGAGTGTTGCTACCTCAATCAACTTGACCAGCATGTTAAAAATCTCTGAGGGTGTTACAGCCTTCTTCACTGTAGCTCAAATTCTTAGTTCTAGCTGTTTCGCCCCACCCTTAAGCTGCAGCAACATCCTTGATTTTTAAGTGCCTTGTATCATAATGCTGTGTGGCAAGGTGATGCATTTCTATTGCTGAACCTAATAAAAACAGTGGTTGTCATGGTTTATTAGCAAAACTTTAATGCTAACTCAGATTCGTGGCAAGGTGCCCGAATAGCCTACACTGTGCATCCTGTACAGTGTCGGAGAAGTTTTCAGTAATTGCATCTCTGCCCTCTCCCTATACGTATACTCCATGTACCATCCAATCCTTCACATTTATTATTCAAGGCACTTTTGGTTGGAGATTACTGCAGCTAACTTGCCAAGAAACAGGATTGTCAATGGCTTTGAAATGCAGTGTTTTCTTTTGTTTATCTTTCTGCAACCCCACTTTGTGATGCTGTTTCCTGAAATTCATTGCTCCTTTCCCAATCCCTGAGGGCTTCCAAAAGCTTAGAGAGTGTCGCAGGGTCATATTTATATCCTGGTCTTAATCCCAATTATTTCTTGGACAGATAAGTTTCCACTTTTTATACACCTGAGTTCTGGTTATGTGACAGGCAAAATCAACAATGCAATTCTACTTATATAAAGAATCAGATTAGTTTGCCTTGCAGACAACCACTATATAGGAAACTATATGTGACCTCTGTGTGAAATGCACATCTACTTCCATCAGCTTAGAATATTTATGACATGAGAGCAGCACAAGCAGTTGGGGAGCAGGAACTTGTGATTCACAGTGGTCATTACAATATCCAAAGCAAAAACGGTGGACTGACGTTTACTGCTGAGCCAAGTTACTCTTCTCGGCTTTGAAATGTTTCTTTTCATTCTAAAGTTCACACGTGCAATAGCTCAGGGCTCCTGTTTCATTCTTATTCAGCCTTCGATTAAGGGCATCATAAATTAATACATAAGAATACACTGTTTTGGAACAACTTAGTGAAAGAAAGGGAAAGTATGTTGCTTTTGGGAAGCGTTCCAAAATTTACATTTCACTTCCAGGGAGGTCGGAATGCTAAAACTGTGAATGGGAATTGTGATTGAGGTATTCAGGATCCAGTGCTCACAGTTGCCATTAATTCCCCGCTGTTAAAGATTCCTTAATGTTGCAATCCATGGCACCTTTGTGCCTGCTTCAGTCAGAGAAGGCAGCTCTGAGCCGTGCAAGCCGCCGGTATTAAACCAGCAACAGCGTGGTGCTTTGGCAGCAGTGTAAAAGCTGCTCAGTGGTTTGGCAGAAGACACAAATGTTGCTGACTTATAAATTTGACTAGATACTCCTACCTCCAGTTTTTAATGTCTGTGTTAGAGTGCATCCAGTCAATTGGGTATTTACATCTGCACAGAACAGATCCCTACATTTAATCTGTTATGCTAAATTGAGAAAATTACCCTATAAAAGGCGGTATTCAAGGGCTAATCACATGCATGGACTGGGAAAAAAAAAAAAAGAATGCCTTGGGTAAAAACCTGCAAACGGTTTGTTAGTGTTCTGATCACAGAAAATGAACCTATGAATCTTAGGTCTTTTTTTTGTTAAACACTGTTGAAACCCATAAGAATAAACAGTCCCTCATCTCAGAAAGCTGATAAACTTTAAGTAACCCTGTCTTAGGTTGATAAGGAGTTTGATAGGTAGTTTCTGTAAAGACAGTGTAAAAAAAGTCAGTGTAAAAAAAAAAAGTACCACAATTCACTCTTCTGAATAAAAGTTGCAGAATACAGCACAAAATGGGTAAATCGGGGAACAAGAAAGAGAAGAAAAATATAACTGATGTGTTTTCCTACAGGAGATATGGAGGCACTGAGCAACTGTAGAACTTCTTATGATGACCCATGAGCTCTGAAGATTCAATCTTCAAAGAGATTGTCTCTGGATTCTTTTTCCTTTCATTGCATTTGCTATTATCTTTATAACTGTGTCTTTACCTGATGGCATTTTATATTAAAGGAAGCTTTTGGGTTATAAATTAGATGGAGCTAGTAAAAGCCATGTCATGTCTTTTATTGCATTTTTCATTTGTTATTATTATTTTATGAGAATTCAGGCTGTGTACAAGCTTCCAGCAACTGTAGATCTCCCCCTCACACTCACACATCCAGTGCTGTTAGGCAAGTGAGTAGGGATAGAAATGAATTGACATCTGCTCAGAAACTACAGGAAAGTTCAGCAGGTTTCTGATCTTATAATTAATTTAAAAGCCTGGAGGAGAAGAAATCTGTCTGGGGCTGCTTTTTATGGAATTTCCAAGACAAAACTGAAGTAATGGGAAGCAGGATTACCCCTGCTTTTTGCAAGTTAGCTAATACACTTTCTATCAAAAGCAAACTGTGAACTGAATAAAAAAAAATATTTGCATCCAGCACTATGGTGACTATTTACCACTCAACCAGACATGACCCTGCACTTAAACCTTTGTTGGGAGATCTCAGCAATCTCAGAATGTAACATTATCACCAGTTCTCTCTACAGTTCTATCTTTTTCAGACAGGCAAGTACTTAATAGCACATAGTGACAGTCAATACCAGGCTTGTTCATTCATACTTCAAATTTTCTTGGAGCAGGAGAGTCCCTGTCACAGAAGACAGCAAAATAGATGTGAAGACCATTTCTCTAAGGGTCCCTGAAAGTGTAAGAATCCAACAGGCAAGACTTTTAATCCTTAAGGAAGTCTTGCCACAAACAGACTTTCTTACCTTTTGCCTGATTAAGATCTCCCTACATTGTCACACCTCATGGGATCACACTGAGCTCCTGGGTAAATCATAGAAGGGTTTTTAACAGCAAAGAAGCCTCACATAACAGAGCAGATAAAGATGTGGAGAGAACTTCAGTCAAGCATCTACAGAGTAATCCAGGATGAAACTATACATTTGACACAAATTTATTCAGTAAAGCTGCATGGAAGTATGTATTATGTGTGGATTTCTATCATATACTAATTTATTTTAGTCTACTCCTAACACTCTGTAGGACAAGTAGCATGAGTTTATAATCTCTATAGTGCACAGAGAACCAAAGTGCTCCACTATTATCCTTCAGAATAAATGTGCTGCTAGTAGGCAATATAGCAGCTGGAAGAAGGTCTGCACATGGCAAAAAAATATGTCAGGACCATTCTTTTGGATCTTTCTCCACCCAAGGCATCTGCAAACTGAGCAGGGCCAGGAAGTAAAGGCAACATGCACAGGCTGTAGGTGTTAGCTGGGCTCATACCTGGTGGCCAATGTGAGTGGGAAAAAAAGCAAATGATGGTTCTCTGATTTGTGTGTGTGAGCTCACACCTGTCCTGCAGAGGCCTCTGAAGCCAGTGTGAAAGTTGACTTCAGTACACAGGGAATATTAAAAGAAAGTTTTCCTTTTCTTCCACTTCCTAAAAACATTTACTTTTAATGGATATGACCAGGTATTTCTCTCTTACATTTTTCTAGAGTGGCTTGAGGCCAAGATGTTTTTGTGAATATTTCTCATCAACAGGCATCAAATGGGTACCAAGACAATATTGCTTGCATTGTCAGAGCTTGTTAGATCATGGGTATGTTGCCAGTATTCTAAGACAGTGCTCGTTGGAACAACATTTGGTTGGCTGAAAGACATAATTTCCTACTGAGTGTTTCCATCCAGAGAGTTTTTTGTGCCTAAAAATGTAGCAAATTATAGCAAAAGAGCAAGCACCAAATGTCACTGTCACCTTGCCAAGGTCTATATTTGTCATTTCTAGACTTGGAACTTTCTGTATATATTAAAAGTAAGTAGCTTTCAAGCTGAAAGTGTAGGATATCAGGGTAAAAGATAAAACACTTGACTTTGCAGCACTGTAGTAGAGTTTTTGTCTTTTTTAAGCAATTATAAATGGCAGGTGTCATCTTAGCATGAATTACAAGCCTTCCTGTCTGCCTAGAAGAACCTGTTTGTTAATGCTGCAATCATTCAACCTGTCAGTTTTCCTTAATAATACTTAAGGTAACCCCTTGGAGAGTAAGTGCATAGTGTACATGTCAATAAATATTTTCCAAAGCACTGATTTTACTGGCAGCCTGGAGGACTCTGGTGCTCTAAGAGTTAAAATTACTGTTTATTAGTTTTTCTTTTCCTTGAGATAGCCATTTCACAAATTAATTATTGATTTTGGATTCTTTAGAGTTGAAGATTTTGAAGGCCACATCATTTTCTTTTAGCCTGGTACAAACACGCCAGCCTACCACTGCTTATAATAGGACAGTCATAGTACTGTTTATGTTCTGTAAGGAAAAAAGCTTTTGCAAGGCTATTTTTAGGAGTTAACAAAGTCAACATGGGTATGGGAAACCTGAATAAAGCTTTGTGTATGCATGTAGGTGCTATTTCCATATATACAGGTTATTTCTGTACATGCATTAGAAATCTTTCATTTAGCCTTCTCCCTTCTCAGTCGATGTATTCTGTCTCCATTGTGCTTGTAATTTTCTGCAGGCAAAAACAGGAGGTCAGACAAAAGGCATTGTGTAGGCTTCAAAACTTCCACATACCTTGATATGTCATGAACAGAATTTCACTTCTGTTTTTTTCTGTAGTTTTGGCAAAAGTGTTGCCATTTATTATGAAGCAGATTATTAGAAGAAGACTGAGAGAAGCTTATTACCTGAAACCTGTGTTTTATTTGCAAAGAAATTGTCCAGGATAGAATTCTGGTATCTGAATTTCTGACCATAGTTACTCATACAGCATCAGTCAGATGCTATGGATACTCATATGGCTTTTCATCATAAACATGCTAAGCAGTTCTTTACTCTTAAGCCTCAAATTGGTATAAACTAAAATTAACCATAATTAATAATTCTCATTAATTTTCATAAAGTTGTGCTGGTTTGAAATTCATGCAATTTGTAAAAACACTCTCATTTTTATTCCACACTGCCATTAAAACTCCAGTCATACTTATTAGGTTAGCACTGTGTTGTTACATTTCCCTTAAAGTTACCAACAGCAAATCTGGCAATTGTTAGTGCTATTGAAGTGCTATATAATTTAAATTCATGTCAGGGAAAGTATTTCAAAGTTCCCCACGCTTTAATGGAACTTCATCCCCACTTGAATATTTACTTGCTTGTTCTGCTGTGCATCAAATATTATTTCTTGATCTTTAGTCATGAGCTTTTAAAAGTCCTCTTCCACATTGTTATTCTTACAGTCATCAGTATTTGCTGTTACTATTTTTTTTCCCTAGGAAGTACATTCCTGAAGACTCATGTAGCAGGAAATATTTTTACTGATTGTATTAAGAATACTTGGAAAAAAATTGTAAGATTAGATACTGAAATTCAGTCCTGAAATCTCATGAGCACACACTCCAGTCTCAAAAATTATTTTTCTCTTGTGGAATTGGTTGAAAGACAAATAACTGAGTCTGTATTTGTCCAAGCTAGCCCTACATACTCTTTTAAATGTTCTCTTATAAAATGATCCCTACAATTGTTTGAATTGTTTGGTAATTGAAATCCACAATAATTATGTGAGGCCCTTAGGGCAGACTATGCCTTACTTAATTTGAAATGGGTTTTTCCATGTAGTTGTGGGTAGATTTATTCTCTAATTTAACTGGAATCTATTCTCTAATTGAACTGGAATGACAAAATGGTGCAGAAAATACATATTCAGAGATGGAAACCAGTGTACCAGTGTAACAAATGGCAGCCCCCTCTCTTTTGATTTGTTGAGGTCTGGTTACCAAATCAGTGGCATCTAAATAAAAGATATACAAGAATTTCTGGGGCCTTCTGGCCAGATCAATATATATGTTTTCATTCCAGTGCACTGGATACAATTCCTCTTTCTTTTTTCTTTTTTTTTTTTAAATCAAATGAAGCTCTTTCTGGATGTTCTGTACCAACATGTAATATTTCTTTCCATATAAGACATGAATAAAATGATCTGGCACCTAAATACTGGGCATGGTCAAGGGCAACTTACATTAGGTAACCCTGCTTTCAGCAGGATGGCATCGGACAAGTTGATCTTAGGTCATCCCTTTCAATATCCGTGGTGATTTCTTTCTGTGGAAAGGACTAAAATACCTGCTTGATCCAAATTTAGAAAATACTTCTAAGGCAAACATGTAAAAAGCTCTAATCTTTATACAGAAACTGCTCTGCAATACAGCAGTAACTTTTAAACTCATATGAATATAATAACTTAAAAAAAATAGAAGGCTTTACATGAGGTTCATGCAGGAATTAATCCAGAAGACTATATTTACCTCATTCACACAGCATATTCAATCCCATAGGATTTAGTGTACACAAAGATATATTCAAATGTTTCTAATTTGTTGAGAAAACTAGACTGTATTTCCTTTCCAGCAAGCCTCACTGAACACTTTGGTATATGGTATGCTCTTTGGGCATGCCACTCTTGTCTGGTTTTTTGTTGGTTTTTTCCTTTTCTTTTCTTTTGTGCTGCTTTTGCTGCCGTTAGCTGTACAAAATCATGTAGAGAATTGAATGGTAAAAAATCAAACTTGGAATTCAAATTCCAGTTGAACTGAACTGATTCTGTAAGTACACAGACATTTGCTTGCTAAAATATAAAAACCCTTACTCTCTTACACCTGTCATCAACTGGCAAAAACATAAACAATAACTTTCCTCAACCTTCCCTTCATGCTGAGGTTTGGTGATCAGCTATTTCAAATAATGAAGCTTTTGAAATATTGCAGCTGCTGTTCTCATGCATCCTAATTTGCTCATCAGCTCTTTATTTCCAGTGGTCAGACATCCTAAGCACCACTATCAATGTCCTTCACTCTTTTAATTCCTATTCAGAGTTCTGGTTTTTCATCTCTACCTTCTTGACTTTTACTCTGAAACATCTTTTGACAACTTTTCTATGGGTAACATTAATCCAATCCATTTGTTTCCTAGACTGGGCAAAATCTCACCAGGCTCAAAGCCATTATCTTCCAATTTGTATCCCTATCTCAGACCAGAACATTTCAATGAAGTAGTCAATAGATTAAGGCAAAGAAGATCCTATTCCATGGATTTCAGCCTTCTGATGTTGGTGCTTTACAAGCATGTCTCTTCTTCCATGCTGACTCCTTCGGGTGTGTCGATTTGGAGATTAAGTCCCATGGAATAGATTGGTGCTGTGCATCCAGACCTGGCAGGGTTCTCATAATGTCCATATGTGGCCAGATGTGTAATTGTACCTGGATAAGCTGCAGCTCAGGACCAAAATTACTTTATGGAATCTTTTGTTCAGGTGCCCATATCCCCTTTTAAATGCCCGTGTAGCCTACATTACTGACACGATGGAACATAAGCTTTTAAGAAGCAAAAAGAGTGGCAAATACCCTTTGCTTGAGTACAAACATGCATAATGTGTTCATAAGCCATATAAAAGAAGCAGGTAAGAAGAAGGGAGGTAATCCACTGCTAATTCCCACTAGAGATGGTATTATCTGTGTTTGTACAAACTCTGTTTCATGTAGTCCAGCAGTATCAGGTGCATTAGTGCCAGAGCATCTCTCTTCCTATTCTCTTTGGCTTTCATAAACATGAATCTGAACCAATCAGTTTATCTATTGTGTAAGAATATCACTTTAGCATTTATAGTTGCACTCATTGAAAGGTGTTGTGCCACACATTAGGGACAATTGTGAAAAGAAAACGAGGAAGACTAAAGGAAATCTCTGGTAAATAATATGGACTCATATTGAAAGAAGATAAACCACATTTCATCCCAGTAAGCATTGCTTGTTGGCAGACCAAGCCACCTTCCTCCAGATCATCTCATTATTGCAAAAGGATGAATGGGATAGAAGAAACACTAGTAACACCAGAAGGCTGGATATTAGCTGTAGGAAAAGATTAGCTGAGACGAGATGGATTTGGCTCAGTCCCATGAGAAGGAAGATCAGGATAAGCCTCATACTGGGTCTGTGATCAGAGATCTTCTTGGAGAAAGAGTCAGTGCCTGAGGCTCCTGATCACCTCCCCACTACCAATAAGCAGCTCGGTGTCTGCAGAACACCACTGCAATGTTGAATGTTGTGTCATATCCTCTGACATTCAAGGCAATTGAGGAATGATTTAGTTACTGTATCTCACAAGTCAGAGCTTCACCAAACAAAAAAGCTTCAGTTGATGCAAAAATCCAAGGTAGGAGTCCTGGAGCTTTTAGTGTTTTAAGAAATGTTAAGAAATGTCAGTTAAGATCACTATTTGTGAGTTTGTTTTGTCTGTATCAATATGAAAGATGTCTCAAGAAAGCCTGTGTCCTGTTCTCAGTGGTAAAAAGCTTTAAGTGAGTTACAGCGTTTTTCTCTTAACATGATTTTTGTGCAGCATTTTGGTTTATGCTTGAAAAACAAAACAAAAAATTCAGCAACAAGCAGAAGTTCCAGGGAGACATAATGTCTGACATTGAACCAGAGGATGGTAGCTGGAAAAAATGGACAAGAATGAGGGTACAGGAGTCCTTTGCTGCTACAGCACTGCTATTACTACTGCATTTTCAAAGAAAAAGCTAAAAAAAAATTGCAATTACTTTTCCCTAAATTCCCCCAAATGTCTCATAGAACAGATAGCCCATCAATAAAATTTGAACTCAAGCACCATATTAGATAATGGAACTTTAAGAGACTATGAAAGAGAAAAATACAAAGAACACCTTTGCTGCCATAAGCTGGGTTTGTGTGCAGGACAGCAAATGCATCTGAGTATATTTGGGGAGTGGTTTGGAATGGAGGGCTTTGGAAGAGAGTGACTTGCTGCTTCTACATAATCTGTATCTTGCTTTGTAAAGAGTGTATATCTGGCTTCAAGGTGATCTACCATCCCACTCAGGGCTGTTTTGTGAATGCCACTTGCTCTGTACAGTGCAGATCTGAGGACTTGTGTTTATTGATGTGGCCAGTACAGTCAGTGAGCTGATAAGAGAAAGGTGATCCAAATGGTATGAGTTAATATGCCTGAAGAGGTGGAAGAAGAGAACACAAATTATGATAGGCACTGGTCCTTTTTTCTCCTGGATTATTATGAATGAGGTTTGTATAGACATATTTGAAGAAGCACAATTAAATTATGCAGCAGATGTTTATCTCTGAGTCATGGAGTAATAAGGTAGAATAGACTACAAGAGAATGCTTAGATAATCCTACGGGCACAGAATCAAATACACCTGCTTTGCTTCTGACAAACTTCTGATCCTTCCTTGGGCACCCAACCCCTAACACATCCCCAGTGATGGCATCTTCACAGCCATCCCAGGCAGTCTGTTCTGCTTTTCCTGCATGCTCCTTGCCGAAATTTAAGTCTATTACATCTTGTCATTTCCACAGTAGATGTGGAGAGCTGATTGTATAAGTTCTGTTTCACTAATCTGATGCAAATTGCCCTCAGCCTTCTCTCAGATAGGATATCTAATACACATTTCCTTATAGGTTACATTTTTTAGGCAGCTGATCATTTCCCTTTCTCACTTCTGGCACCCAATACTGGGCAGTAAGACTGCTGACTGAGGGTGTGAGAAATTTCAGCCTCCACAGAACTATGTAATGGGAAGGATGTGAAGATTTAATGCCAAGATTGGGATAAAGGTGCTCCTTTGAAAGCAGACTGAATGTGATAGGTGTCATTGGCTCTACATGCATCAACATGTGAAGCATATGTGTGAAAGAACTAGAAGGAGACGGGGAAGACTTCAAGCAGATTATGCTTCATCTTTTGGAGAAGGGGGAGTGAGAGAATATCTGTTAAGTGCAGATTAATCATACTCGAAGTGTTAAGAAAACCATTTCTCTGCAGTAAAGCTTGTGATGTCTACCAGAAAAAAGAGACTTGAGAGGTCAAAAAGGCAAAAAGAAAGATACTTCTAATGCTGAGATATGGATGATGAAGATATAAAGTGTAGATTTATATGTATGGATGGATAAAGAAGTATCAACGAATGTAGAGCTAAGTAAGGAGTAGCTTTGTAAAATTCTATCAAATGCTTTCTTTCTGCATTGCCTAAAGGCATTTGTATTGCTTATTTACCTTTTTCTTCGTCCTTTTCCCTGTCATGGCCTCTATCACTGTGAAGAAATTATGAACAAATTTGCCAAGGAAATGAGTCCCTGGAAGCTTATGAAATTTAGTGGCTAGGATATTCCCCGGGAAGTATCTCTTGATGCTGTTTTTTTTTTGTTTGTAGCAGTGGGATAGGAAGTGGTGGAGCTGAAGATGGTAGAACTATAACTGCTGCAGATGGCATTTGCCTTTAATTTGAGAGTTTGGGTAGATTTTTGTCTCTTAGGATGGGCTTAGGTTCCCATGCTCTGGGAACGCCTCTCGCCTCACTGCTTACAGAGGCTGTGTGGATGACTAGTTCAGGTCAAACCCTTCTCTTTCAACAGAGACCAGGAGAGATGAAGTCCAGTTTGAAGTCCAACAAGAGACATGACAAGGCAACAAGAGCAGAGGGAGCAAATGGTGACAGAGTGGCCAAGTGGCCTTGTGGTGGGAAAATGGGAACAGAAAGGTTGGAAATGGAAGAAATCAGAGAATAAAAGCAGCTAAGGAAAGTGAAGAGAGCACAGATGACAG
>VWYI01019189.1:7950-30610 GCA_013399455.1 Anthoscopus minutus
AGCCCCTTCCCAGCTCCCTCAGGGATTCTCCAGCCCCTTCCCAGCTCCCTCAGGGATTCTCCAGCCCCTTCCCAGCTCCCTCAGGGATTCTCCAGCCCCTTCCCAGCTCCATTCCCTGCCCTGGATAAGCTCCACTCCCTCAATGGGTCCAGAACTGGACACAGCCCTCACAGTCCCTCAGCAGTTCCAGCACAGGGAACACTCAGGACAATCCTTTCCCTGCTCCCACACAATTCCTGATCCTTGTGTGCCTTTGGCCTCTTTCCCACCTGGCCACACTTGGGCTCATGTCCAGCCACTGTCCCCAGCACCCCCAGGAAAAGATGGGGAAAAAATGTTTCCACCTGAACACAAGGAGAGGGATCAGATGAATCCGATATCCTCTGAAATCCCTTCTGATAAATCCTTCCTGCCCAACAGGCTCCCCATGATGTCCTCCAGGGCCACAAACTCCCTTCCAAATCAAATTCCTGCTCACAAAAATTCCAGGAAGTCCTAATGAAAGGGTAGAAGGATCAATAAACCATCTCTGTTTTTATGGGAGAGCCGTTCACGAACTCATCCATGACCCTCCAGGCTGGGAAGAGCTCACAGGCCTGAGCCTGTGGCAGACAATAAAAATAAATGGATTTACTCAACTCCAAACTCCATTTTTTCCCACATTCATTCCCAAAGCTGTAAACTTTTAGGGAGCACACCAGGAATTTACAGCTGAGGATGAGGAGATCAGGTTTGCTTGGTTAAAACCTTTGGAAATCCCATCACAGAGGGCGTTTCTCCATGGAGGAGATGTCTGTGGATATTCACCAAGGCCTTGGAATTCTCCAGCCAGGAAATAGGGTGGAAAATCAGAATTATCAAGGCTGGAAAAGTCCTCGGAGATCATCCAGCCAAGGCATTATCCCAGCACTGCCAAGGTCACCAAAGTTTATTCCCTTCTCCCACTTTTTGGGAGCTTTTTCCAGGATACAGAGAAAAATAAAAGGATGGAACCCGCCCCTCCTTCTTCTCCAATTTCATGGAAAATCCAGCATCTTAGGATTTTAGAATTCCCAACGATCCCCAGATGATTCCAGGCCGTGACCACACGTGCCTGAATTTATTCCCCATCCATAAATTTATTCCATTCTCCCACTTGCTGGGAGCTTTTTCCAGAATACAAAGGAAAAAAAGAATGGGAAAAAAAGCCCTTTCTACCAATTCCGTGGGAAAATCCAACATTTTAGGATTTTAACATTCCCAACCAATCCCAGATGATTCCAGCCAGCGACTACATGTGCCAGACCCACATCCCGAAATTTATTCAAATTCTGCTTCCTGGGAGCTCTTCCCAGGATACAGAGAGGAAGGAAGGAAAGGAAGGAAAGGAAGGAAAGGAAGGAAAGGAAGGAAAGGAAGGAAAGGAAAGGAAAGGAAAGGAAAGGAAGGAAGGAAAGGAAGGAAGGAAAGGAAGGAAGGAAGGAAAGGAAGGAAAGGAAGGAAAGGAANGAAGGAAGGAAGGAAGGAAGGAAGGAAGGAAGGAAAATTCTCCTTGTGCCAGTTTCATGGAAAATCCAACATTTTAGGACCTTAGAATTCCCAGCCAATCCCAGAAGATTCCAGGCAGTGACCACAAGTTCAGATGTGCCATCGCTTACCCTCCTGCCAGGAGTGACCTGCTGGGGGACAACTACCACTGCTGCCACCAAATTCCACCTCGGGATAAAATTCCAGAGCTTTTCCCAAGCTCTGGTGCCCAGCAGCTCATGGGGGCCCTGCTCACATTTCAATGGATGGAATCCGGGGGCATTCCAGAGGTGCTGATGTCCAATCAGCCTTAATTTTAACCTTTACTCCTCTAAACCCCAAGGGAAATTCCTAAAAAAAAAGCTTTGGGATAAAGAACGGGAAAGCAGAAGGAAGGCAGGTGTAGAGAACAAAATCCTAGGATTTTCATTTAATTAAAAAAGCAACAAAAGCTCATTAATTTCCCAATCTGAGCTTCCTCCTCCCGTTTTTATTCCTGTTGGTGTTTTTTTTTAGCAGCCACGCCTAAGTTCACACACAGTTTTTAAAGGGATAATCCAGAGCTACTTCCAGCAATCCTGGCCTTACAAGAGATTTCCCTGGAGTGCTTTTTCTTCATTATTTTATGCTTCAACTGACAGGGAATCCCACCCCTCGGAAAATGAGGGTTCCACTTCCCAGAAGGTGGAAGCCACACAGGCAGAGTCAGACGGAATTAAAAACGTTCTGCTGTTACAGAGGGAAAGAAGGAGGGGTCCAATAAAAGATGGGAATGGGAGAAGTTGCTCAGGAGGGAATAAATGGAACAGGATGTGCAGGAAAGGCACAGAGTGCCCATCCCAAGGGGATTTCAGAGCCCTGGGCATGTGGCACTTGGGGCCATGGGGCAGGGCTGGGGAAGGGTTGGACTCCATGGGCTGGGAGGGCTTTTCCAATCTCAACAATTCCGTGGTTCCGTGGTTTCCACAGCCTGCAACCCTTCCCAACTCTGTCAGTGCTCTTGACTTTAAGCCCTGGAAAACGTTTCTGTCCCAACGTCATGGGCAGGTGTCCTTCAAGGACGTTATCCAGCATTTTCCTCTCCTACTGGGCGGAGGAGCCACCAGAGAATCCTGGAATGGTTGGGGTGGAAGGGACCTTAAATCCCACCCCATCCCATCCCATCCCATCCCATCCCATCCCATCCCATCCCATCCCATCCCAGCCCATCCCATCCCAGCCAGGAATTCCCAATTCCCAATCTCCCACCCATCCCTGCCCTCTGGCACTGGGAGCCATTCCCTGGCTCCTGTCCCTCCATGCCCTGTCCCCAGTCCCTCTCCAGCTCTCCTGGAGCCCCTTCAGGCCCTGCCAGGGGCTCTGAGCTCTCCCTGGATCCTTCTCCTCTCCAGGGGAACATTCCCAGCTCTCCCAGCCTGGCTCCTTGGGGCATCTCCGTGGATTCCTCCAACACATCCACACCTTCCTTGTCCCAAGTCCCTCTCCACCTTTGAAGTCAGGTGTGGGCAGCCAGCAGCCACAAAAATAGGAAAACATCCAGGAAAAAATCATGGAGATGCTTCATTCATGGAATGAAGCACAGACAACAAAGGCACACTCGGAAAAAGACTCCGAAATTCAGAGAAATTTCAAGGGAAAGAATTTCCCAGGAGCCCTGCTGGTGCTTTGAGGGAACTGAACATTTATTTCTGGGTCAGACTGGGGGATTATTGTCAGATCCTGGGGCTCGGGGTGCACCTGACACAAGATGGGAATTCCATTTACCAAACGCTTCTCCTGCCTGGATTGGGAGTTTCTATTTCCAGCAAATTCTCTTCTCTCCTCAGCTGCTGTGTGAAAATCCTGACCCACAACAGCAAAATGAGCCAAAGTGAGAGCGAAATGAGGCAAAATGCTGAGAAATAAACACACAAAGTCAACCCAAACTCTGCTTTTCTCTCATATTTCACTCCTTAACTCAGCATCACTTCCAGCAAAGATAAATCCAAGAGAGGAATGGAGATTTTTTTTTTCCTTCTAAATGAGAGCTTTTTCCCATTTAAAAGAAATAATAAAACTGGGGCTGGGAAGGAGCTGAGCTTCATTTATTTAATGGGTTCTTCTGGCTGTGTCCCCTTCTCAGCATTAACAGGGCCACGGAGCAGAGAGGGAAAAGGAAAAAATAAAAAAAACCACTTGGAGTGTTTTAATGAGACTTTGTTCAACATCTTGCAGCTCCCAGGCATCGTCTTCTATAAATAAAAATGCGAGGGGATATTATTATCATTTTTATTATGATGCCGTGTCTCATGGAATTTGTGTCTGCAGGGTTTTTGGGATGTGGCTTCTCCTCAGGGCTGGCTGGTGCTGTCTGCTGGGTACATTAAAATACTGAGGTTTCTTTTCTCACCAAGTTCTTCCTCTTCTTTTCCTTATTCCAAGCTGTTTCCCACTCCCAGCTCCCCTTCCCCACCTCACCCCCATGTAAATCCCAGCAAATTAATGTTCCCGAGCCAAGGAATGACAAAGAAACCCCAGAGCCAAATGTCAGAAATTCACATTCAAACACAGCACTCCAAATAAATCCGTGCCCATCTCCTGATCCAACCCAGGCTGATCCAATGCTCCCTCCCTGACTCCCAGGACAGAAATAGCTCCAAATTCCTCATCCTGCTGGAGAGCAGGAGATGCCGGGAAATAAGAAGTGACCAGGGGCTGTGGCTCCCGCATTGAATACTGAAAATACGAAATGCTGAAATATGAAATATTGCCACGCTGGATTTGCATGCTGCCGTCTCACTGGATTAGGACAGCAGTAACACTCCAGGAGAAAAGTCCCACGGGTTTCCAGCTGAACTCACCTCTCACGATGATGTTGGTGGACTTTTTCGCGGGGTTGCCGACGTTGTTGTTGGCGATGCAGCTGTAGGTGCCGGAATCCTCGGAGGCGATGGCGGGAATGGTCAGGGTGCCCCCGTTGAGGACGGCCTTGTCGGGCAGGGCCCCCGCAGACCTCACCCAGGCCAGGCTGGGCGCCGGCTCCCCGCCCGTGGTCACGCACACCAGCGTGATGGCTTCGCCAGGGTTCACCACGATGGGGTCGTCCACGAGGAGCTTGATGGAAGGGGATGCTGCAAACCAGCAGGAATCACAGGATCAGGTTGGGATCAGAACAGGAATCACCACGGGTTGGGATGGAAGGGATCTTAAAGCCCATCCCGTTCCACCCCTGCCATGGACAGGGGCACCTCCCACTGTCCCAGGCTGCTCCAGCCCCAATGTCCAACCTGGCCTTGGGCACTGCCAGGGATCCAGGGGCAGCCACAGCTGCTCTGGGAATCCCAGCCCAGCCAGGAATTCCCAATTCCCAATCTCCCATCCATCCCTGCTCTCTGGCAGTGGGAAGCCATTCCCTGGCACTCACTGGTTTCTTATTCCAGCTCTGATTGGTTGTTCCAGTAAGGAAAGGAGAAGGAGATAAAGAAAAGCAGAGCTATGGCCACGGAATCACAAAATCCTGGAATGGTTTGGGCTGGGAGGGAGCGTAAATCCCATCCAGTGTCACTCCAGCCATGGGCAGGGACACATTCCCAATCCCATCCAGCCTGGCCTTGGGCACTGCCAGGGATGCAGGGGCAGCCACATTCCCTGGGCATGCAGAGGCAGGAAGGGATTTCTGGATCCATGGGAGCAGGGATGGACATCCCGGCAGCCACATCTGGGACCGAACGCATCACGCGTGGGACAGGTGCCAGCACAACGGATTGGAAACCTGGGAAAAGGAATTGGTAAAGAACTTCTGTGGCATGGGAAGCCTGCTCTCCTCAAGTCAGATCCTGCCACTCATCCGTCCCTCTTCATCCACCTTCTCCCCTCTGAACTCCTGGGAGCTTGGCTGCCAGCTGGGATGAATCCCTGGAGTTTGAATCCAGACTGACATCTCCCTTGGGAAGTCATCTCCTGAACAATCCCAGACAGAGGCGTTTTTCCCTCTCCAGGATGTACAACTTGCACACCTAATTCCCATAAAATTCCCATAAAATTCCCATGAATTCCTATGACCAGGTGTAGTGGGAGCAGTCAGCCCAGCTTGAAGGGGAGATGCTGTTGATCTCGGAAAGAAGTGATTAAACTTAATTTCCTTTTCTTGTCTCTCCTTTTCCAGGAAATATTTCCATGTGATAGGAGAGGAGCAAATGCTCAATAACAAGGGACAGGGCAGCAATTCATTGGAGAAGATAGGTATCAATAAAATATAAATAATATCAATAATATTAATATTGATAATAGGAACATAAATAACACGAATATATAAATACTAAAAATACTAATAAAAATAAAATAGAAATATAAATAAAATTAAATATAAATGAAATAAAATATAAACATAAACATAAGATAAAGTATAAATAAAATATAAATGATAAATAAAATAGAAATAATTTATAAATAAAATATAAATATAAATATAAATATAAATAGAAATAGAAATAGAAATAGAAATAGAAATATGTAAATATAATAAATATAAAATCACACTCTGTGCTGTGACATCCTGTGTCCCCCGTGGTGAGGGATCCACCCTTGCTGGATCCAGGCTTTGCTCCAAGGCATCCCTTAAGCTGCATAAATGATGAACCAATGTGTAAATATCCATTGCTAGGCCAGTAAAAGCAACAATTCCAAAAAAAAAACCCACCAGGAATAAAGGTGAAGGATTGACATTCCGAGCCAAGAATGCCAGCAAAAGTGGCAATAAAAAGGGAAAGGCAATAAAAACGTTACATTCCAAAATCTCATCCCCATCCTCGTTATTACAGGGAGATATTCCTGGGTGTTCTGCTTTAGATGGGAATCTTATTTCAATATTAAAGGAATACAAACCAAGCACTAGAGGCAAATGCAAGGATCAGCCATAAAATCAGAGTTTGCTTTATTTGGGCTTCACCCAGGAGGAATTTGCTTTCTCTGCGTTTGGAAGTGGGAACAAAAAAATGGGAAGAGCTTCCTTTGTACCTGTCCTGGCACTGGGAGAACTGGGAGCATCATATTCATGGAATATCCAGAGCGGGAAGGGACCCATAGGGATCATCCCAATCCCTGTCCCTGCCCAGAGCCCCAACAACTCCACCCTGGGCACCCCTGGCAGCGCTGCCGAAACGCTCCTGGAGCAGCCTTGGGAATGTCACCATTCCCTGGGGAGCCTGGGCAGTGCCAGCACCCTCTGGGGGAAGAACCTTTCCCAAAATCCAACCTAATTCCCTCTCCTTGACACAGCTCCAGCCACTCCCTCTGTCTGGCCCTTGGTCACCAGAAGGAAATCCCTTGGGACAGCAGAGATTCACAATCCAAGCCTTCCTCTCTTCCAGTTCCTCCCAGTTTTGGATTCCTCAAATCCTTCCCAGCATGAATTCCTGGTTCAGGTGATTTAAAAACAAAGGGATTGGGCAGATGGCAAAAAATCCAGACCTCAAAGCTGTCACCTCTGCCTGCTGCACCAGGGTCTCTTTGCTCACACCCTCTGAGCTCTTCTTCCATCAACTGACAGATCCCCAGTTTGGGATTCCAGCTGGGAAACTGGGAATCGTGCCATGTTTTCTGCTCGTTTTTTTTCGACAGAAGGTGACAAAAACAGGGATCCAGATACAACCAAAACCTGTGGGGTCATCACCAACACGCAGCTATTTCCCTCTCCCTTCCTCTTCCCTGGGCTTCATGATTTCTCCTGAGCAATTCCAGCAAGGAGCTGCTCTTTTCTCCCACTTCCCATCAAATCTCGAGACAGGGAACAAGGGAACCATGGATAATCCTTCAAAACTTGGAGCAAAAGATAAAAGCTCCGACGTCAACCCGAGCGGGTGGGGCCGTTTCCATAATCCTGCAGATGAAAGGAAGCCTTTTGCCATCCTTCAGGAACAAAGTGGGGTCGGATAAAAAGGCTGGGACATGTCCCTTTCATCCCAGCACTCCAAACAGAAAGTACATGGAAATGAGGGTTTGGATACAGCAGTTTCCCTTTTATTTACACCACAAGCTTCATTTTCAGCTCCAATCCCAAAAAAAGCAAACAGAATTCCCTGGATTTCTGCAGACATGGCTGTGGCAAGCTGGATTTAATCCGAAGAATATGAAGAAATTCAGGGAGGTTGTTGAGGTTTTCAGCAAATAGGACACGGTGGAGCAGGTAAAGGGTCAAACCCCTCTTAGGAAAGGAATATTTACAATATTCCAAATATTCACAAATGAGCCTTTACATTTCTCTGCTACAGGAGAAAAGAATGGGGAGCTATAGCCAGGGAATCATGGAATCCTGGAATGGTTTGGGTTGGAAAGAACCTTAAATCCCACCCAGTGCCAGCCCTGCCATGGCAGGGACCCCTCCCAGTGTCCCAATGTCCAACCTGGCCTTGGAAAATTCCAGGGATCCAGGGGCAGCCACAGCTGCTCTGGCAATTCCAGCCCAGCCAGGAATTCCCAATTCCCAATCTCCCACCCATCCCTGCCCTCTGGCACTGGGAGCCATTCCCTGGCTCCTGTCCCTCCATCCCTGTCCCCAGTCCCTCTCCAGCTCTCCGGGAGCCCCTTCAGGCCCTGCCAGGGGCTCTGAGCTCTCCCTGGATCCTTCTCCTCTCCAGGGGAGCATTCCCAGCTCTCCCACTCTGGCTCCAGAGCGGCTCCAGCTCTGGGAGCAGCTCCATGGATTCCTCTGGACTCTCTCCCACATCTCCTGGTCCAGCTCTGTCCCAAGGGCTGGAGCAGCTCTGCAGGTGGGGTCTCACCTGAGCAGGGCAGAGGGGCAGAATTCCCACCTTTCCTGCTGCCCACGCTGAGGGATCAGCCCAGGGCTTTGGGGGGTTCTGGGACAGTCATGTCCAGCTCTCACCCACCAACATTCCCAAGTTTTTCTTCCAGGGCTTATCTCAATCCCTTCATCCCCCAGCCTGGACTGATCCCAGAGTTGCCATGTGGAATTAAAGAGCGATGGATTTTATCAAGATAGGTTCAGTCCTAGTTTGGGAATTTAGGCCTCAGAGCCAGAACCACCCCCCAGCACCAAAACTCCTGGAGACACGGGAGAGACTCCATGTATGAAATCCCACCAATTCCAAGAATTCCAAATGCAACGAAACCATCCCTGCCGGAAGGAGGCAGGACTAAATGGGGTTTGTTATCACTCCTAAAGCCACTTCCCAAGCCAAGGTCTGTCCTAGATGACTTCCAGGATTAACGAGGGGAACACTGGGCCATGGAGCTTTGGCCAGCAAAGCTTCTCCCAACCACAACCTCCAACCCAGCAGAGCCTCATCCCGCCAACATTCCCAGGGGAAACCTTCCTTGGACTGCGTTAGGAATAATAAAAATCATTACTGAACAATAGCAAGCCCTGGGAAATATTCCCAAAACTTGCCTGGGGCACGATTTCCAAAATCTCATTCGTGCCCCACGAGAACGACTCCGCGTCCCGAGGGCTCTGCACCCACTGCCCTTTGGGAGTCGGGGTTTCCGAGCGCCAATCCCACATTTCGGAGTCAGGCTTGCCTTGGCAGGGGACAAAGAGAGCGGCAGAGCCCCTGGGAGCTCCTCCCCTCGCAGAACAAGGCCCTACTGATCCGAGGGAATCCGCCCCGCTCCCATTCACGCCGCAGCTGCAGCCTTGGGAAAGGGGCTCCCATTCAGAGGCTTCCGTGTGGGAGCGGTGCTGCCGCATCCCAGGATTTCAGAGCTGCCTGGGAAGCCAACGACGCCAATGACAAAGTGCTCTTGGAATTACAGCAGCTCACAACGCCCGGCCCCGCTGCCCCGGGCACTACCAGGAATTTAAATGGGAATTAAATCCATTTTTGTGGCCTCGTGTGAAAGGCAAGCCAGGCACTGGTGGTAGATGGATGGAGATTGATTAGGAAATTAATAATTAATGGCTCCCACATAGCCTGGTCCTCACAAGGTGCTAAACCAGCAGGAAACACAGCCTGCTCTGGATTAATGACTGGGGCGAGACCTTGGAGCACAAAGAAAGCACTCGTTAGCACAGCTAATTAGACCAGGATGCTGAGCACTCGGAGCAGAGAAGCTGTGGCTGCTCCATCCTTGGAATGTTCCAGGTTGGATGGGGTTTGGAGCAACCTGGGAGAGCGGAAGGTGTCCCTGCCATGCAGGGAGTGGAATGGGATCATCCCAAACCAGCAGGAAACACACCCCGCTCTCCATTAATGACTGAGGTGAGACCTTGGAGCAAGCACTCATTAAGTCATCATTAGCACAACTAATTAGACCAGACTAATTAGATCCAAGCAGCTTGGACCAGAGAAGCTGTGGCTGCTCCATCCTTGGAATGTTCCAGGTTGGATGGGGTTTGGAGCAACCTGGGAGAGCGGAAGGTGTCCCTGCCCCGCAGGAAGTGGAATGGGATCATCCTTAAGGTCCCATCCCACCCAAACCATTTGGGGATTTATTCGTGGATCTGATGAAGATGTTGAGGGAATTTGAAGGGGTGAAGTCTCTGCTGCTGCCTGGGGTGGGGAGCTGAGGCTGGAATTGCACTGGGAGGAGAATCCATCCGTCATTCTCGGAGCAGCCCGGAAAAATCCACTGCCAACGTGTCACAATTACAGTGAGACAAATAGAGGTATTTAGGCTGGATGTATGGAATTGAGGAAATGTCACAATTGGCTTTAGGGATTACTGGAAATGCGAGAGAAACCCAATAATTTAATAGCAATATCAAAGTACAGGCAGCAAGTCCTGTCCTTGACAAGGCTCTCAGCTGTGATGAATAGAAATGAAAGGACATTATTTCCTCCAGTTTGGGGCATTATTTGAAAGGCAGAACCGAAGTAATAGAAAGTAATTGAATTATATTTTTACATCCAGCGCTGTGTGTGCATCTGTTTCGTTTGCAGCCAGCATTTCTTGCAGGAACACAAAGCCAATATTCCTAACGAGACACGCAGTGCCCAGTCCCTCTCCAGGCAGGGACCAAGGGCTTGAGCTCCCTGCCAGGCTGGAAGCAGCATTCCTGTATTTACTCTGGAAAGCTCAAACAAGAGCGGACTGGAATTCCCAGATTCTGAGTTGGAAACAGAAAATCCCAGAATGGGATTAGGAGGGAGCTTAAATCCCATCCCAGCCCTGGGTGGGCAGGGTCCCCTCCCACTGTCCCAATGTCCAACCTGGCCTTGGGCACTGCCAGGGATCCAGGGGCAGCCACAGCTGCTCTGGCAATTCTGTCCCAGCTCCTCCCCACCCTCCCAGACAGGAATTCCTTCCATAAATCCTAAATCTCCTCTCCTTCAGCTTCATTCCCATCATCTTTTTCTACTGTTGTTTTCCAGGGCAAAAATAAACTTCTGATTGCCCACCCTGCAATAGGGCAGGTCCTTTCTTTTCATCACCATGACTTCAAAAAACCCAATTTACCCCTTAAAAAAATAAACCCAGGGAAAAAGAAAAGAAAAAAAAAATCCTAAAACTGAACAAGCAATGAAATCTTTTTTATAATTTTCTGTGTATATCCTCTGCTGCTACAGAGAGATCCCAGTGGAAATTGCACATCCAGTGAAAAGAGGAGAAAATTCTCCAGCTAAACAGTTCTAGAATTCTAGGACAGTTCTAGTTCTAAAAACTTTATGTTTAGGCAAATAAAACTTATTTATCTTAGATCTCATCTTTCTTTTTGACTTTACTCTCGCTTTTCTCCCATCTCCTTTTCACTGCCTTTAAATTTCCAGCACTTCCAGGTCAAGAAGAAATAAAGAGAAGCTTCTCAAATCCCAGATCTTTCAGGTTTGTGTCGTTTTCTTTTGACTTGATACATGGAATAACTGAGGTAAAACATTCCCAGAGCAGCTCTAAGCATTGCAAGTGCTTCAGGATCATCATGGAACGGTTCCTCATGGAATGGGCTGGGCTGGAAGAGACCCCAAGAGATGATGCAATTCCAACCCCTCCTGTCACAGGCAGGATTCAGGGTTTTCCCTGGCACACAGGAACAATTTCCAGCCGGTAAAATTACCTGGATCTGCTCTGGGACAAAGGGCAGGTGGCTCTTGATGGCCAGAGCCACCCTTGCCTGTGTCCCTGAACCTCCCACTGGGGTCCCTGAGCCATCGCTGCTCCCGCCAGGGATTAAAAAGAAAAAAAAAAATCCCATTTTCCAGCCTGCCCCGAGCCTGTGCCTGAAATAAAGAGGCTTAAACTTGAGGCAAGATCTTTTTGTCTGGGCACTCTGTCAAAAACGGAGAATTCGGGCGTTCGGGGAGCAGAGAGGGGAGTGACAGGAGAGAAATAAAGAATGGAATTATCAGAGAATTGGCAACTGGAATATCCTGAGTGGGAAAGATCCACAAGGATCATCCAGTCCAATTCCTTCCGTGCCCAGACCCCCCAACAACCTCACCCTGGGCATCCCTGGCCCCTGGAGCTCCGGCAGCCTCGGGAATGTCACCATTCCCTGGGGAGCCTGGGCAGTGCCAGCACCTCTGGGGGAAGAGCCTCTCCTTAAAATCCACAACTATAAACAAACACAACCACAAATAATATTTATGAAGGCTTTCCAGCTGAGCTCAGTGCTTTCATATTCCCAGATATCCACACAAGCCAATCCAGGTGTCCCAACACCCTTCTCCCCTCCTCCTCCTCCTCCTCCTCCAACTTTTCCAGAATCCCTCTGCTTTTCAAGCCATGATGAGTCACATCTTCACGCCCCTTTCTTCCCTGGGTGCTTTTCCCCTCCCTTTCCCAGCACTTTGATGCCTCCGTGGGCTCGTGCTGCCGTTCACGCACAGATGTGGCATTGAGAATTCCAGCGGGAGGAAGGGAGGCGGATCTTGGCTTTTCAAGGCACTTCCTCGCTGGTTTCGCTCGGGAGAGGCTACAAAAGCTCCCGGCTCCCACACTGGAGGGATTCATTCCGTGGGGATCTGATCCAGAGGCGCTGAGGGAAGCAGGATCCTCCCTTCGGCAGCTTCAACCCATCGTGGAATTGTCCCTTCCTTGCCAAAATCAGATCCCTGCGGGATTAAATCCATCCCAGCCACGCCAAAGTCAGGCCTGCGAGCCGAGGTCGTGGATCTAAGAGCCCCTAGAGCACAATTCTGCCTTTCCAGAAATAGAAGGGATGAGTTGCTCCTCAATTCCCGGAGCGCAGCTCCAGACACCTCAGCCCAGCCCTGCTGCAACAGCAACATCCTAATTAGCGGATTAGGGATGGCTGGCTAATGAGGAGCTGCCAAGGAGGGACCCTCGGGCTTCTGGAGGACACAGTCTGGGCAGGAACATCAGCAATGCGCTCAGGAAAAGGGAGCTGGGATCCAGGGACTGGAAAGGAATTTGTTGGGAATGCAGGGAAGCAGCTCTGGTTGGAGCTGGTGTTTGTGGGGCTGGGAATGGGGAGCGCTCTGCAATCCCCCAGGACTGAGCTTCTCCAAGGAGATCAGCGGGACCTGGGGACACTGGGATCATGTGACCCCCCGGGAATAAAGGGAAAGTTCCTCACACGGTCAGGGAATTGTGAGGATTGGAAAAAACCTCAGAGATGTCACGTGCCACCATTCCCAGCACTGCCAAGGCCACACCAACCCCTGGGCCCAAGTGCCAAATCCACAGGGAGTTAAATCCCCCCAGGAATGGAGACTCCAGCCCTGCTCTGGGCAGCTGTGCCAGGGCCAGGGAACCCTTTCCATGAAGGAATTTTTCCAATATTCAACCTGAGCCTCTCAGGGCGACATTGAGGCCATTCCCTCTGATCATGGAGATTTTTACATGGAAGCAGAGCCCGACCCCCCGGCTGTCCCCTCCTGCCAGGAGCTGTGCAGAGCCACAAGGGCCCCTGAGCCCCCTTTGCTGCAGCCTGAGCCCCTTCCCAGCTCCCTCAGGGATTCTCCAGCCCCTTCCCAGCTCCCTCAGGGATTCTCCAGCCCCTTCCCAGCTCCCTCAGGGATTCTCCAGCCCCTTCCCAGCTCCCTCAGGGATTCTCCAGCCCCTTCCCAGCTCCCTCAGGGATTCTCCAGCCCCTTCCCAGCTCCCTCAGGGATTCTCCAGCCCCTTCCCAGCTCCCTCAGCTACTCCTGAGACAAGACATCCACATTCCAACATAGAAAATCCTGCTGCCAAGGGAAAGAGGGCAATTCCTCATTCCATGCCAGGACCAGATTCCCTGTCAGCCCTGCAGGGAGTCAAAACCAGCCAGGAAAATGGGACTGGGAGGGCAAGGTTTAGACCTAATGCAGAACAGGACTGGGGGATGCCTTTGGATCCTTTCCAGCTTTATTTCCTATTATTCCTTTTTGCTAAAGAATTATCCTGGAAAAGCTGTGGCTGCCTCTGGATCCCTGGCAGTGCCCAAGGCCAAGTTGGACATTGGGGCTGGAGCAGCCTGGGACAGTGGGAGGGGTCCCTGCCCATCCAGGGCTGGGATAGGTGGGGTTTAAAGTCCTTCCATCACAAACCATTCTGGGAGAGCTGGGAATGCTCCCCTGGAGAGGAGAAAAATCCAGGGAGAGCTCAGAGCCCCTGGCAGGGCCTGAAGGGGCTCCAGGAGAGCTGGAGAGGGACTGGGGACAGGGATGGAGGGACAGGAGCCAGGGAATGGCTCCCAGTGCCAGAGGGCAGGGATGGGTGGGAGATTGGGAACTGGGAATTCCTGGCTGGGCTGGAATTGCCAGAGCAGCTGTGGCTGCCCCTGGATCCCTGGCAGTGCCCAGGGCCAGGTTGGACATTGGGGCTGGAGCAGCCTGGGACAGTGGGAGGGGTCCCACTGAGGGGTGGCTCTGGCTGGGATTTAGGGTCTCTTAAATCCCAAACCAGTCTGGAATTCCATAAATTCATCCACCTGCAGTGCTCATCCCAGAGCGCCCTCAGGATTTCCATCCCCAGTCACCTTCCCCCAGGAATGCCAGGAAATGTGAAGAGAAACACTTTTTTCCACCTTCCAAAATTCCCTTTGCAGGGCATTGCCTGAGTGACGGGAAACAAAGCAAGTTTATCATGACAGGCTTCAGCCTAACCGAGGGATTAAAAGTGAATTAAGCCTTTTTTAATTTGTCTCCCGCCACATGCCCCAGACAAGAGCAGCAGCTTCAGCTGTGATTTCAATGAGCTGTGGCAGGCAGCTGAAAAATCACGGATTGAAAGACTCATCTTGCTCGGGAAAAGTTCCTGGGCTGGTTTATTTTCTCCTGGAAGCTGCCAAAACTCAGCCCTAATTTATGGATTAATGATCACCTGCACTAAACCGGCTGCTAATAGACAAAGAAATATCATTTCCAAATGAATCAGTGCCACCCAAGCTGCTTTGTGGAGCGAGATAAAAGCCTGATTTGCTTCTCCTCAATCATATTACAAGAACTATTCTGAGGAGCCCAGAATTCCCGTGGTTTTCTGGGTAAATATCCTGCTTTTTCTCTGGCATTTTGAAACAATGAAGGCGCTTGAAAGGCTCCATTCAGGTTATTCTTAGCTCAGAGCGTTCCACGTGCCATTCAGCAGGAGCTGGGGCTGAAATTCCCTTTTTTTAGTGCTTCCCATGGAAACTGGTGACACCATCAGCTGTCAATAATTCCTCTTTGACACCCAGCAGAGCTGGGCTTAGAACAGCAGATCCAGGGATTTCTACATGAGGAGGAATTTGTTGCTGCTCAGGGAAACCTTGAGCAAAACACGATCTGGGTGAAGGCAGAGAGGCAGGGATGGGATCACAGAATCACGGAAAGGTTTGGGATGGACAGGGCCTTAAATCCCATCCTAATCCACCCCCTGCCATGGGGGTGCTTCCCTTCAAATTTATCATCTATGGAGACAAGGAATTTTCAGATTTGCCTTTGGACACAATCTCAACAAGCAATTCCACCTTCTGCTTTAAATGATTATCTTAATTAAATTTATTTCATTTTGAAGAATTTAAATGATTTGTTTCTAATTGTCACCGTGGGCTTTGGCCTGTGCACGGTGACACCTCTGGGGTGGCCTCAGCTGCTCCGTTTCCAGCTCCCAGTTCTGGTTTTGGGGATGGTTTTGTGCTTTCAACTGCTCCACGCTGGAACAAGGAAATCTTTTTGTCTGAAAAGTGAGGTCTCGGCATTGGATGAGGATCCAGGGTCACATGGAAAAGGTGAAGGGATGGGATTGTCCCCCTCTCTCCTGTCCTTGGGGGACTCCGCCTGGGAAATTCTAGCTCTGGAATTCTCAGCACAAGGAAGTTGTGGATTTGCTGGAATGATCCAGAGGAGCCATGGAGCTGCTCCTGAGGCTGGAGCTGCTCTGGAGCCAGGCTGGGAGAGCTGGGAATGCTCCCCTGGAGAGGAGAAGGATCCAGGGAGAGCTCAGAGCCCCTGGCAGGGCCTGAAGGGGCTCCAGGAGAGCTGGAGAGGGACTGGGGACAGGGCATGGAGGGACAGGAGCCAGGGAATGGCTCCCAGTGCCAGAGGGCAGGGATGGGTGGGAGATTGGGAATTGGGAATTCCTGGCTGGGCTGGGATTGCCAGAGCAGCTGTGGCTGCCCCTGGATCCCTGGCAGTGCCCAAGGCCAGGTTGGACATTGGGACACTGGGAGGGGTCCCTGCCATGGCAGGGCTGGGAATGGTTTGGGGTTTAAGACCCAATCCAAACCATTCCAGGATTCCATCAAATACAGAACAGCCAAATTCCCACATTCTGATCCCACAAAGTGCAGCTGAATTAAACCCACTCAGAACCACACCACCACCAACAAATCTGGGACATCTTTGCACCTCTCAGATATTCCTGGCCCTCCATCCCATCCCTCCAGCTTCCAATTAAAACCGATGGACAGGACAGGACAGAAACAGCTTCAGCTGCAGGCTCTGATTTTCATTACTTTGGATTTATCCTGGATTCCTCTGGATTTACAATTTCTCTAATTTCTCCCGAGTTACACCAGGTGAAGTTCAACCAAAGAACTTCTGTGAGGTGAAGTTTTATTAAATGAGCAAAGTTTCGGTTCAGTGTCCTCCCCACCTCAGCCCCTGTCCTTAATGAGCTCCTGCATTAATCACTTTTCACATCTAACCCCGCCCTTGATGCTTGTGATCAAATTCCTCATGGAAAAGTGGGAATCCTTGTTATTTTCCAGGCTTGTGTACTTGGGAAATTCCTCCAGAAAAGGCAATTTTCTCCCCAAACAACCATGGCACGGGTAAGGTGGGAATAATTCCTTCTTTTGGCAAAATTTCCCCAGGATCACCCCTCCTGAGCTCAGGAAGTGAGAGTTTGACGTTCCCCAAGTGCTGGAACATCCATTTTTTTTCCAAATGAGGCTCAAAATGAACTGAGACTGCGCTGGCTGCAGCAGCAAAGTAATTCCAAGGAAAAATGGGAGTGGGATCGACTCCCACACTCTGCTGCCATGAGTGAAGGTGGATGAGGGTCGGGAGTTGCTCCCCACTCCCAAGGGAAGGCTTTTCCTGCCAGGAAACCAGAGCTGCCCATGAGGGACAAACCTCATCCCAGGGTATTTTTTTTTCCCTGGAAGAATTAATGGGAGTGTAAATTAAGGCCTTCCAAGTCGTTTTCCCAGATATCTTTGGAGCAAACCATAATTCCTGGTGGAGCTGCTTTCAGGGGTTGAGGACAGCAGTGGGAAACCACAGGTCTGCTGTCCAGCCAGTGATTCCAAAAAAGCTGGAGGCAACTCCTTGGAATAAAGCCCTGAGGAACAGGAATGATGGGAGGCATGGAAGTGCAAATAAAATTCCTCATTGATCCCAGCCTCGCTCAGCATTTTAATTTTGTGCTCATTTTCTCCCTGATTTCAGGGCCTCAGACACAAATTATTAGGGCCTGACCCACCCTAATATAACCTGAGCTCTCCAAAGGTTCCAGCGCTTCCTGTGGAATTGTTTTCCAAAGCACATTCTCCTGGAATTCCTGATCAGTCAGAAACCCAAGCTCGGAACGTCGCTCTTTGGTGGGAGGCTCTGGGGGGTTTCAGGCACATCCTGTGCTTGTCCCGGGCACAGAGCAGTAAAAAGGAGAGGTAAAATCTGGGATTTCCATCCTCCCCCAGCATTCCCAAGTGCATTTCTTGGGACTGACTCCCGGTGTTACAGCCACGACTGATCCACAAGGGATGGGCTCCAAAACCAGAATAAGTTCACAAGAAATTCCACAAAATGGAAACAGCTTTTTTCCCAGGGATTCTACCTCAAGGCTTAGAGATCTTCCTGCAAAAGGATTTCGACACAATCCCTCGGATATTTCCATTTGGAACAATTAAATCCGAAAGGAAACATTTTGGAATCAATAAAGGAATTGATGTTCAGGTCGATGTAAGAAAAGGTCAAATCAATCCCTGAAATCAATGCCAGAGTAGAAAAAGGTTGGGGTTTTCCCATGAAATATTTTGTGGGATACTGATATTTCAACAGCACAGGAAAGACAAGGAACTATTGGAGAGATTCCAGAGGTCATGGAGTTGTTCCATGGAGCTCCTCTGCTCTGGAGCCAGGCTGAGAGCTGGGAATGCTCACCTGGAGAGGAGAAGGCTCCAGGGAGAGCTCAGAGCCCCTGGCAGGGCCTGAAGGGGCTCCAGGAGAGCTGGAGAGGGACTGGGGACAGGGCATGGAGGGACAGGACACAGGGAATGGCTTTAGGGTGGAAAAGGGGAGATTTAGGTTGGATGTTGGGAAGGAATTCCTGGCTGGAGTGACCAGAACAAAGGGGAATGGCTTTAAGCTGGAGGAGGGTAGATTTAGATGGGATCCTGGGAACTGGGAATTCCTGGCTGGGCTGGAATTGCCAGAGCAGCTGTGGCTGCCCCTGGATCCCTGGCAGTGCCCAAGGCCAGGTTGGACACTGGGGCTGGAGCAGCCTGGGAATGGTGAATGCATCCCTGCCATGGCAGGGACTGGAATGAGATGGACTTCAAGGTTCTTCCCACCCAAACCATTCCAGCATTCCCTGAAAGGGCCCCAGACACCGGATGTGAGCGTGGCAGGGCAGGAGGTGCTGCTGGAGCTCACCTGTTTTGTTGGAGAGGCGGAAGGACACCATTTTATCCGGGATGCTGCAGACATTCCGCACCGAGGCGATGCAGCTGTAATTGGCGTAGTCCTGAGGTCGCAGATTCTTCAGCTTCAGGATCTTTGTTTCTCCCTGGAAAAGGAGGAAAGAGGGTTAGGAAGGGGCAGAAGCAGAGGAAAAATGGGTCCGGATCTGGAATTTCTGTCCTCCTCCAGAATTCCCGGGTGTGTTTCTTTGGGATTGAGCCCTGATGTTACATCCACAAGACACAACCCACTGAGATGAGCCCAAAAAAAAAGAGTGAATTCACAAGAAAATCCAACAAAATGGGATGAGCCCCCCGAAAAAAAAGAGTAAATTCACAAGAAATTCCCAAAAAATGGAAACAACTTTTCCAGGGATTCTACCTAAAGGTTTTCAGATCCTCCCACAAAGGATTTCCAAAGGATACAGGGAATATCAACACTGGAAAGCCAGAGGGAAATTGGTTTAATGGAATCCTTCAAGTGGCAAATTTTTCGGGATAATTTATTCTAAGGTAAAATTTCCGTGAAAAAAAAATCCTGAGGTACAAAATTCCTCCTGATTTCCTTTAAAAATGAGGAGCTGCTGGATTCTATTTTTAGTCAGGGAGCAGGGATGGAGCAGGGAGCTGGATGGGACATGGAATATCAAATTCCTTCAAACATGGACAGCAGAAAACTGAGAAATGGGAAATGTGAGATTTCCCCTGCAAAGTTCCAAAATAAAAACGTGGAAAAATGTCCATTATCAGCTGTCCTGATAAATCTGAACAATTTTAATATTGGCACAACCTTAGGAACACATGGATTTTATTTTTTTTTAACAATATCACGTGGATAAATTGACCAGGAATATCTAGGAAAAATATGGAAGTTTGAGAAAATGAATGTCAAACACTGGGAAAAAATTAAATCCATATTTCAAAAAATGCAGCTGAGCAGGGAAGAAAAGGGAAATCTTGGAGAGGCTTTGGGAATATTGGGATTTAAGTGGTTTCTATGCACAAGCAGTCCCATGGAAATGATGGGATTAAAATGAAGCCCGTTGCAAGGCCAAGCCCTGGAAAAGCTGCTCCTAAAAATCAAATTCCTGCTTTAGGAGATTTCTCTGGAATGGGGAAGGGCCTGGGAAAGGCACGGCCTCTGGAATACATGGACATGGACAAATAACCCAGGAATGTCTAGGAAAAATGTGGAAGAGAAAAGGAATGTACAGAGCTGGGAAAAAAAAATAAATCCATCAAAAAAAGAAGATACAGCTGAACAGGGAAGAAAAGGAGCAGTCCTTGGAATTTTGGAGAGATTTTGGGAATGTTGGGATTTAAATGGTTTCTATGGACAACCAATCCCATGGAAATGATGGGATTAAAATTAAGCCTTGGAAAAGCTTCTGCTAAAGATCAAATCCCTGCTTCAGGAGGTTTTCCTGGAATAGGGAAGGGGCTGGTCCAGGCTGCCAAAGGCACCGAGCTCTGGGAGCACAGAGCAGCTTCATCCCAGCAATTCCCTCCTTTGCTCCAGGTTGAACTTGGGCTGAACTCCCAACGGAATTCTGGATCCTGTCCCCAGCTCGGGGAGATTGATGAAAATGTATATATTTTCCTCATTGGTTGGGATAATTAGTCTAATTATGTCTAATTGCATAATTATTGTAAATACAGCAAATTTAATCTCGTGCTCAGGCTGAGCAATTCCAACGAGTGATGAGGAGGATGAGAACTCTCAGGGAAACAAAAATCTCCATCGAGAATTGGGATTTGGGAAGCTGATTTTTCCAGCATTTTTGTGGATGAGGATGGGCAGGTTTGCTCCGTTTCTTTCCCCATGGATGCTGGAATAAGTGGCTGATGTTTCCTGACTGACTGGAAAAATCTGATCATATTTAAGGAATTTGTTTGGATTTGCCCAGTTTTCCAAGTGTCTCCTGTCATTTAGTTGCTGACTGGATTTTGGGATCATCCCAGAGCATGGGCAAAAGGGGAAAGGGGGAGGATTCTGATTCTGCCCCTCTGCCCTGCTCAGGTGAGACCCCACCTGCAGAGCTGCCCCAGCCCTTGGGGCACAGCAGGACCTGGAGCTGCTGGAGCGAATCCAGAGGAATCCACGGAGCTGCTCCAGAGCTGGAGCTGCTCTGGAGCCAGGCCGGGAGAGCTGGGAATGTTCCCCTGGAGAGGAGAAGGATCCAGGGAGAGCTCAGAGCCCCTGGCAGGGCCTGAAGGGGCTCCAGGAGAGCTGGAGAGGGACTGGGGACAGGGATGGAGGGACAGGAGCCAGGGAATGGCTCCCAGTGCCAGAGGGCAGGGATGGGTGGGAGATTGGGAATTGGGAATTCCTGGCTGGGCTGGAATTGCCAGAGCAGCTGTGGCTGCCCCTGGATCCCTGGCAGTGCCCAAGGCCAGGTTGGACATTGGGACAGTGGGAGGGGTCCCTGCCATGGAATGGGATGAGCCTCAAGGTCCCTTCCCACCCAAAGCATTTCAGGATTTTGTGATTGCCACAATAATAAAACCACCAGAAACAACAATCAACCTCTTTTTTGGGTAAAAAACCTGAGAAATTTTGTTTTCCTTTCCATTCCATTTCCCTTCCAGATTAAAACCCACCTTCAGAGCCCTCAACAAAAAAAATTCCCTCTCAAAATTCCCAAGTCTTGATCCTCTGAAGCCAAATCCCCCTCTTTCCCTCTTTCCATCAGCTCTCCCTGTTTGCATGCCTACCAGGAAATGAACTAATTAAGCAGAAGATGTTGATGACTCTTGAACCTTTAATTACATCTTTTCCTCCCATAAACACAGAGCAGATCTTGCCTGCACAGGCCACGCTAATTCCAGCTGCCCTCCAATAACTGGAGAAAGGTTATGGATAAGACTGGAACATCACCAGGACAATCTGATTTATTCATTAATTAAACCCACACCGGGATTTTAGGAAGGCTGGTCTTAATACCCTAAAATAAAAAAATAAATCTAATTTCATGGGACACATTTTAGTAGATGAATACTTAGATTTTAGGGAAGGCAATCCTCAGCATTTCCACAATGAAATATAAAATTAAAAAAAAAAAAAAAAAAAAATCCACTTTCCCTTTTTAATTAAAACATTTCAAAACCCCAGTTTACACTCAAGTCCAAGCAAAGCCCCAGATTTGCTAAACTGGGTCTGTTCATGTTAAATTAAAAATAATCTCATTACTTTTAGGACACCAAAAGCTTGGCTCTGTGATTTAATTCCCATCTCTCCACGGTTCCGGGCTCCACATTTCTCTGGAAAACACGGAGCTGTTGGAGCAATATAAAGCTGTCAAGTACAATAAAAAGCCACAAATGAAGGTGCTCTCAAATCATTAAGTGAAAATTATTTATGAAAGTCGCAGTTGCTTTCTGCTCTGAACACCAAATTACCAGGCAGTTTTCACCTCTGGCTTTCCTTGTTATTCCCTGGGATTTTCCAAACCAATTTTCCCATCTTTTTTTCCCCTTTTTTTTCCTTCCCTTCAAACACCATCCCACGCTTTTGGCCACAGACAATGGGAGTTGCCACCTTTTTTATCCTTCCTCAGTGAAAATGTGTACACGATAAATTAATCTCAGCTTATCTGTCAGAGCCAGGATTCCTTCGGGGCTGGGAACGGGAGCAGACAGATCTCGGAAAAGGTTTTGTTTCCTTTCCTGCCACCTCATTTTTAAGTGGGAGAATTGCAAAACGAAACCTTATTTATTTAAGGGTAAAAGAGGAAGAAAAAAAAAAAGGGAGTGTAAAAACCAACATGGGGAGTTCCCACAGGGATTCCATGGAATCCTGGGATTTTTGAAGGTTGGAACAGCCCTCCAAGATCAGCAGCTCCAGCCATCAACCACCACCACGTTCTCCATTAATCCACGCCCTCAGCTGCCACATCCATGTGGTTTTTCAACACTTCCAGAGATGGAGACCCTACCCCTCTTGTGGACAGCCTGTACCTCTTCCATGCAGTAATTTTTCCAAAAATTCAATCTGCATGAAGAGACTTTCAGGCTGTAATTTAGGCTGAGTGCGGAATCGCTGAGTTGGATCGGAAACAGGAATCAAACCGGAGCTTTGGGCCTGCAGGATCCACTTCACAACAATAAAATAAATAAAAACCACTTCAAAAGGCCTCCTGCAGACATCACTGTCATGGGTTACAGTACAAAATG
>VWYI01019193.1:0-11128 GCA_013399455.1 Anthoscopus minutus
ACCTTCTCTCCACTAATGATGGGAAATCAGTGTCTGGAGACAGGTTACAGAAAGGAGTGAGTGGCCAAGGCTTCCTCAAATATTCCTGTAGCTGCTGCTGATTCAAAAATAGCATCCTTGTAACTAGTAGTCCAGATCCTACAGCCCTTACAACACATGAACATAAGAGAAATGTTCTGAAATTATTGCTTGAGACTAAGAAACCACAAACTTCCTGCAATAATTCATATTTAATTTTACTATTTATCTAGAAAATGCACATAGAACCACATGCCACTTCTGCATTTTGAGCTTTTGAGGAATATCTTCATGCTGACTGTGCTCTGTGAGTTTACTACTACTGTATACTCACATCAGCATAACCACAATTTGTCTTTTAAGAGACTAATTGTAACAGAGCCAGAAGCTTCTTTTTTTCCCCATTTTTCCCCCTTTCAGGAGGATTGTTTACATTGCAATATAAACACAGAATGTGTCATTTACTGTCTTCCTCCTTGTGAGAGACTGGAATGTTAATGGTTAATGACTCAAAACAGGCTTGTGTTTCCAAAAGCAGTGGGTGGTTTGCTGAGCATGCACAAAGTAACCATGCAGGTGCAAAGGGGATGCACACCCACCCAAAACAAAGCTGCAACCTGGGTGTTGACCCAGGTAAGGGGAGAAGCCAACATGTAGATCCTGAGAGATGGGGCAATGCTTTCCATGTGGGAAAACTTCCCTCTGGAAGACACACTGGGACATTCTAGGTGGGCCTGAGGGTATTCATTCCTTTTGATGGAGCAAAATTGGCTCAACTACACTGACACAAGAGGCAGTTTTGTGTTAGAAGAGGTCATGAGCCTCTTCTAAAGACCCCAGAGTGTGCCATGGTCCACTGAGTTCAATCTGATGGTGTAAAACTTGCTTTCCCAGGGAATGCAGCTGGGCATTCCCACAAAGACTGAGCACATACTAATCCATTAAAATTTGTAAATCCATCAGAGTTTGTGTTCCGTGTGTTTCCTCTGCCCCGGACGGATCAATGCTGTGACCATTGCTTTGACCAACATCTTGTCACTGGGTCCACAGGTGGTGATATCTTTCTGCTCTTACCTATTCAATTTCTTTCTTTCTTTTCTGCTTACACATTTTCTTAGGTGTTATCTTTATGCTTTTATATTGTCACATTTCTAACCAAAATGGCTACATTTTAAAATTTAGTGAGTACCTCGTTCTACCCGAATGTTCTAAAGTTTGCAAGTAAAAGTTTGTTACCTGAGAATTTCATTGTTTGTCTCATGTACTTCCCGGAGTGAAGCAGCCAACCTTCCCCTAAACTCACTGAGCAGATGTGGGCATAACCTGTTTCTGTAACATCAGAACAAATCTGTGGCTCTTGTTCCATCTGGTGAATCCAGGTGCCTCTTAGGGACAACCTGCTTCTATGCATTGCAGTGCTTTAGATTGCATGTTTTCCAGTTTTAACCATGAACTTTACAGGGGTCTGGTATACAACACCAAAGAGTTTTCTCATAGCATCAGAAGGTCATGAATCTAAATGTATTAAATACTATCCACAAACTGCTTTTACCTGCTTTGAATGCTCTGAGAACACCATAAAGAGTAATCAGTAAATTATTTAACTATGTGCATAAATTGAAAATGTCAAATATATATATCATATTCTAAGGACTCATAAATTTACATCTGTGAATTCTACTTTGACAGCCAAAACCTAAGAACCCAGTTTTAAAGATGCAACCTAAGATACAGACTTCCTGGGATTAACAAACCTGAAAATTTATACTTTTCAATGTTTAATCAAGTTGCTTTATAATTTTTGCCTCAGTTTCCTGCTGTATAAAATGCATTTATCATTTTTTGTGTATACAGGGGCATTCTGAAAGCACTAGACCAGAACTGTTTGAAGTTCTGAGTACCACTTTGTTTCCAGGAAAGTTGGTGGCCGATTCCAATGTGAACATACTGCTGAGGATATTTGCGTATTCAGCTTTGGAAAATAGAAACTGGTTTCGAAATCCTTATCTGGAGAAAGTAGTATTTTTGCAGTTGTGCAACCATCTCACACTAGGGTTGATTGCTGGAGATCCCTGCCTAGCACAGAATTCCCCTGCAAAGAGCCACTTGCCAACAGGCTCAGTGTGCAAGCACAGTGAGTAACACCACATCCAAGGCATTGTACACCAATGGAATCCAGCTGGCCACCCCCACTTTGCAACATCCCAAATATATCTGGCCAAATTTGGCAAAGAGAGACTCAGTGATGTCTTTAAAACAAATAAGCCTACTACAATATAAGCTGGTTAATAATTAATAACAATTATGACTCTGCAATTGGTCTCTGTTTGCTTTAAATGAATGCAAGATATATGCAGATCTCAAGATAACACCTCAATTACATAGATAGAGGCAAAGTAGTGTGAAAATTGTTAGGGGCTCTGTTCTTTTAATGAGAATGCTGTGGATTATTGAAACACTTTTGGTGTCTTCTTCTAATTCTGGCAGCAAAAATACAGTTTCTTGGCTGAATTCCAGATACATGTAAGTTAGAAAACTGTTGACATTACGTGTAACTGGCTTTGATTTCAGCACAGGATAAAATAATTCAAGTACTTATTTTTAAGTTGGCCATGTTAATAAAGCAATAACATTTGTACATGGACAGCAAATACCTGTGTTCTGAGGACCCCTGTATCAGGATCTAAGCTGCATGATGAAAACATAGTTTGATGAAATTACAGTTTTAGACCTATTTGAAACATCTTCAAAAGGCCAGACACTGACTGAGAAATTAGCTTTCTAGAGCAGAGTTCTATTTTCAGAAGAATTATAAGAATTCCCGGCATTCATTCTGTAAAAAATAAATTAAAGAAATATGTATGAAAAGAAAATAATGGCTCCCAACAATTACTGTGATCATATTGTTGTTAAAAATTCAACCACTACTGCCAGACACAGTAATTTTTACAAAGCAGGGTCAAACCAACAGCTTTTCAGAAGTATTACAAGGTACAATACAAAGGACAGGAAATCCTGGGTCGGGTAAAAATTCTGAGTTTAAATCCAGCTGCTGGAGAAGTTGTTTTTTTCTTTACATCCTACTACTAGTATCATATGATGCTGGAAAGCTGTAAAGGGCTCCAGACTCTGAAACATCAAACTTCTGGGACAATTGAACAATATCATGTGTGATTTGCCCTTCACTGAGGACTGTGGTGTGTGCACGGGACCATGGGAGAAGCAGCGTTAAAGAATGGAAAATTTTCTTAACTCTGTAGGAAGTGAATTTGAATGAGCCTAGAGATGTTAAAAGCCAAAAGTTCTTATCACCTCCCAGGAAATCTCTCAGGAAACCACCACAGATTCCATATTTTCAAGTCAGTTGTAGGTTGTTTCACTGTGCATTTATTTAAAGTATAAATATATATGAGCTCCTTCTCCTAATCATATAAATGAATCAATGCCCTGGGGAATACAAAACTTCCTTTTTTTCACTTTTGTTTCTTTTTTTTTTTTTTCTTTTTTAACTGCTGTATATCTATTATCTGACTTTAAACACATATAATCATAATAGGAGGAAAGCATGAAGTATTGAGCCATTGCCACTCAAGCAAAATTTGTATCTTCTCTCCCAGGATAAAAACATTTACCTCATCTGTTTTATAACACATCTCTCTGTTTTATCAAATCACTTTGTAATAATTCTTTGCAAACAAAATTACTTTCTAATCACTGGTGTTGCCTGCTGGCTGGCTTTAGGTCTAAGAGGCCTTGGGATGCTGACATCTTACAGACCCTTCTCTGTTTTCAATTCAGACTGTAGCAGCTCTTTAAAAGTACCTTGCTCCTAAAACTAATATACGTATGCAGCCCAATCGATAGAGTAGTTGATTCCAGAGAGTTTTGCTTCCAGATTTCTGAAGCTACTAAAAGTCCTTCTATTGGTAATTTCATTATTATGGGGGGAAAATGCACCTGAGAATATAAAACACCACCAATGCATACACATTTCTTTCAGTAGGAAAATGTGTGATTTTCCATTTACGAGGATTACCTGGGAAGTAAAGACCCAAATTGTCCAGTTCCATCTACCCGTGTCAGGTACCATTCAGACATAAAGTCTGAGTACTACAGCTTCACATGCTCGTGAGAAAAGGATTATGGACACATTCTATTGCTTCCTTTGCTCCAGAAACACTTGAATGACAATACTCCTGGTTTCCGATATTTGGAGGGTGCACCACAAGTCCCCTGGGCTTCTGACACACATTTGTTTTATTGTTGATGACATGTTCCACATAACTCTAGATGCTTCATACTGAAAGAAAGAACTTTGTCTGCATCTTATGGAATACATAAATATTGTGTCTTTTGTGAAGACAAAATTTCATCAGTGGAGAAGATTAACATGCAGGGAGGAGGTAACACCACAAGAAACAAACACATCCTGCTGAAGACTCCAGAAGGTCCCCTTCACTCACAGAGCTCCTGTGAGACACAAACCCGCAGCTTATACATCTGCAAAGGCAGAAAGAAAAAAAAATCCAGTCTCACTTCTTTGTTCTCCAGTAATATTGACATTTTACTTCCAAAATTCTTGAGGTGTTTATCCACTGCAGAGGAGGGAAATAAAAGAGAACAGAAAAACCACCACAGTCTCCTTAACTGCTTGCTGCTGGCCATCCTTGGCTGGAACCCTGGAGCCTCGCTGGGAGCTGGAGCATGATGCTCTGTGCAGAGCACAACAGCCACTGCTGCATAAAGCAACAGCTGGGCTGCAACATCCACCTCTCACTGTAGTTACACTTCATTAAAAAACAGAAAATGCTCAAAATATTTCCATGCCTCACAGCCTATATCTGGTAAACTGATTAGAAAATTAAATTACCTGTTTTCTTCAGGTTTTCTGGATTAAATCTACATCATAAACGAACTACTTGAGTGACACTCAAATCCCAAATTTGACTCATGAAATGTAATTGTCATAGTTATGAGCAGTGATAATGCTGCATGTTACAGCCTGCATTTGGAGAGATAGGAAATAAAAACAAAAACATGGTTTGTGTCTTCATTATTTTAAGATATGTACAGCATCAGATTGCATATCAGGCAGTGATGAGAACTGTGTGAGGGCACAAAATACTTACTGCAGCTTCACTCTGTGGTGGAAAGGATGACTCCTAATGAGGTACTACTTGATTTACCACCAGCTGAAACTACAGGATTAAATACCAATTCACTGATATTTCATCCTGACTCAAATCCTATCCTGGATTCGTGGAACTTCTGTGGACAGGGCCTCCATTTGTCATTGAAAAACTATTTCTAAGAGTCATTTAAAATGTCATCTTCCAACAGCCTAAATGAACTCATTCACTTGAAAAATAGTTTAGAAGAACTTTTGAAAATCTTTGATTTGCTACTTCAGCTAAGTAATGTGCAAAAACAAAGTACATCCTCAACTCGTTGTCAAGGGCTAAAGAAAACAATTGTGATAGGGACAGATATCCTAAAATGAATAAATCAGAAGTGACTTCAATGTGCCATTCAGCTCGTCAAGCAGACTGTCACTGATCTTTCCAATTTAGATAAGAAAATCGTTTCTTGGTTATTGCTCAGAACTTCACACAAGAGATGTGGCATTTTCTGAGGGAATAAAGATGTACATATGAAAAGGTTGAAAATAATTGCCGATTTAAAAACTAAAATCTCGTGTTTCTAGTGGCAGACTTACAAAATTAGCTTGTGAGGCCCCTGTTACTCCATCATTGTCAGTCATGAGGGTTAACACTAATGTAATTCCTGTGCCAATTCAGCACCATTCAACAAGGTGATTTGCATCAAGCAGTGCAAGACAGATTACTGTTGAGTGCAGAGTCCTCTTCCTCACACACCAGATCTGGAAAATCACTTCAATTTCATTCTAGAAAATCACTGCAATTTCAGTGTCTCCAAAGAAAATTGTTTAATTGTCCACATTTTAGTGAGTCATATAGAACTGACTTACTGTTACACTAATTGTATTGTTGTATAGATTGAAACAGAGTAGCTAAGAACTTTATTTTTCTCTCCAAATGTGATGCAAGATTTGAGGAAGAAAATAGTAAAAAGAAATTTTGCAGCTGATTCTCTGCAACCCATTTTTCCCTAGCCATGCAGCTCATTTGCCCATCTAGTCTCAAGACGAATAGGAGAAGCCAAATCTGATCACATCCCAGCAGTGTGTGGCAGGAATTAAGGGAAATGGATGCAGATATCCCCACATAGTTGTGGTGCTCTTCAGGGCAAAGGCAGCTCCTAAACTTGTGCCTTGGTTTGGCACAGCCTGGTTTTTTGATAGCAGTGGGGGAGAGCCACAGGGGTAGCCCCTGTGAGAAGCTGTGAGAAGCCCCCACCATATCCAACAGGGCCAATCTCTGATGGCTCTGAAGATGGACATGCTGCTGGCCCAGCTAGAGAGGCTGGGAATGCTTCTGTAATGACACTTTTAAGAAGAAAATCCAAACAGTGCATCGGCAATTTTTATCCAAGGTGTGGCGAGGTACTGCTGCTGCTGCCATTCCAGCACAGCCCATGGTGATGCGCCGCTGTGGCTGCCACCACCACGGTACAGCCCACCGTAGCTGCCCCTAGCTAGCCATGCCAGAAGGGCATGGGCAGCAGTGGCTTCCCCTCCCCAGTGCCCCTCACGAGGAGAGGTATTGAACAGCACCAGCACCGCAGCAGCCACCAAGGCCCACACAATGGTGGCGGCAGGGCCACCTGGCTGGTGGTGGAAACATGGCAAATGACTCACAGAACTTAGAGAGTGACCTCTCAGCACTGCAGGATTTTGAAATAATCTTTGCATTAATGGAACCTGTTGGCAATGGTATTTATAAGCAGCAGTTTTTCTTCCACTCAAAGAGAAGGGAGTGAGGACATGTGAGAGCAAACAACGTGGCAGCACCAAGGTCAGTGGAGAAGGAGGGGCAGGAGGTGCTCCAAGCATCAGAGCTGAGATTCCCCTGCAGACCGTGCTGAGGACTGTGGTGAAACAAACCATGCCCCTCTAATGCATGGAGTCCACGGGGGATGCAGAGATCCACTCGCAGCCCGTGGGAAAAGTGCTCATGNAGAGGAAAGACTGTTCTCCTTGAGCAAACAGAAGATCCCAAGTGATGAACTGGCCAAAGCTCCCATGCCCTTTCTCCTGCACTGTCTGTGGGAAGGGCTGGGGGGGGAGAAAAATGGTGTTTTAAAGGCTTATTGTACTTCTCATTATCCCCCTCTGACTGCATTTATAATAAATTTACCTTATACCTTTGCATTTGAAACTGTTTTGCCCTTAGAGTGTTTTTCTCCCAGTTCTTAACTCATAAGTCCTTCACCAATTTTTTTCCATCCCCTCTGCCCAACTGTAGTAGAAGAAGGTGAGCTAAAGACCTTCATGGGTGCCTGGCATTTGGCCAGTGCCAAACCACGACAACTTGGTATCTCTCCACTGCACAACCTTTTTTCTCTTGAGAGTCTGAACCCCATGAGTATTGTAGGGTACATTCCTGGCATTTTGCATTTTAAAAAGCATGCTTCACTATAGCAGATCTTTGCACAGCACCTTCTTTTTAAGTACTATAAACCCTTTGAGTGGGGCACACTGGGACAGATTCCAGTCTCTCACAGAGAAATCAAATGCAATCAAGGTGTCACAAGGTTAAATGAGGGCAGGATGGATCCAATACCCTACATTTTATTTATGGTATATCTGTGTTGCATACAAATTGGCACAAGTATGAGGAAATATGAGCATCTCAGCATCCTTCAGTGCCAAATGCAGACACGATGCAACATAGTCATTTTCTCAATTCAACATAACATACAATATGCCGCTCTCCAACAAGCTACAGCAACTGAAATGTGCTTCAGGCCAATGGAAAATATTCCTAAAAATAGCTAAGCTGTTTCTGGGCAAAAGGAGAAGTATTCAAAATTTCCTTGAAAATGTTCCCACCTGGATTTGCTGGAAATGCAACATGATTGCTCAGTGACAGGAAGCTTACTGGTAAGGACTTGTCCCCACAGTATTACCCTGCTTTTCCAAAAGCACTGCAAATGTGGCTTGTAGCAGTCCTTTAAAGATCTGTACATGAAAGCTACTCTCTAAACTGTTTAAATGCTCCATTGTGAAGCACTGTATTAGTGGCTTTCTGCTGCTCAAGCAACTTCAGATTGTAATGTATTATAATAGTGCTATTCTCATAGAGATCATTTTATAAATACAACACAAAAGATTGTCACATGAGAATCTTCTAAATCATATCAAGGAAAATAAACACCCACTGCAGAGGGACTTGCTTATTTTGCTAAGACATTTTATAGCATATTAGCATAAAAAAAACCTACTTCTGTCTTTCAGATTCACCCACATCAATGCTTAAGAGCATTAGATGTGTTACAAATACAAATTATTTTGGCAGCATGATTATTTATTAATGCATATTTGCAAATTTTCTATGCCTCTATTCAGCCTGACATACAGCCTGTGTAAATGACAGAATTTTCATAATTGAAAGCAGAGGGAGAGGTGGTTCTTCTACTTTGCATACATGCCACCAGCACACAGGTATAAGTTACTAATAAAGTATGTTCTGCCAGGTCTTGGCTTCCCAGAAACTCATGGAGGTCCTGAAAAGGAGAATCCAGGAGCTGTCTAGTTTTCCTGATGGATCTGCATAGAGGCAGAGCATTGGTCAGTTGACCCTCCCTGGAAAACATGTTATCCCACATCCAGTCTTATCCCACATCCTTCCTTCCTTTTTTTGCAAATATCCTTACTGTCATTCTCCACGGGGCTGTTCTCTCCATTATGTGGTCAACCACCTTCACCACAGAGATATGCCCAGGACTTCCCCAGAAACCAGCAGCAGTAGAGAAACTACAACCTAGATTGCCAATATTTTAAACAGTCACCATTATCTATTGAGACATTCTTGTCCTCATCCTCCTTGGTGCCACTAATCCACCATGCTTTCCTTCCATACAGAGCTATCCTGTCATGAGAGCTTCTGCAGGCTTTTTGGTAGGTCCTTGGGTGGAGCAAGGTCTCCTTGCAAAGATCCTTTAATGAACAGGACTCATAGTACAGCCAGGATGGGGGAGAAGAACTACACATTGCTGCAAAACTCCCCAATTTTCAGTCATAGTCTCTTTCAGGTTCAGATAGCTCACTGCAGAATGGAAAAACTTTACACAAGATTAAGGATAAAAATTTCCATTTTTATGGTATTTTTAGCTTATATATTTCATTTTCCAGGCTGCAGTTTGCTTGAACTGGAGCCACAGTGCTTGTGATGCTCCAAACACACAAAAAGGAATTACAAAATATGACGATTCTTAAAATGTGTTGCTTATTGTATAACAAATTACCAGTGTTGTAGATTAAACTAGAGGGAACAGGATCCATAGCGTGGGGATTATATGGAATCCCATTTTGCACTGTGGCAAAAAGATAATGCCTGCCTTGTTCTAGTCATTAAATAGAAAAGATATTTTGCACGAGCATTACACATGGGTTAGCTGATTGGAAAACAGAGGCATATGCAAACCAAAGATTTTCCTGCACAATTAATTAGTGAAGGCTAATAACAAAAAAGTGTGACATACTCATGCCCCTTATCCACTCTGTAGAACTTAAGGCAGAAGTACTGGCACAACTCCTTATAATTTTATCAGCACTTTTCTACACTTTACTACCTCCAGATAGCTCTTCCTAAAGAATCTACCTGGATGCCTTAGATACACAATTAAATATGTAGCACTACTTTTTATTTTGTGCCAGTTCCTTAAAATTATACCTTGATTAAGTTCCTATAAGTGTCTTATAGCCAAAAGTCTGTTAAGAAGAAGTCAGATCAACAGCTGGAAAGCACACTTTTTCCTATTACAAACCCAGTCATTTCCATTTAGCAGACAGAAGCATAGGTAGGTAAGAAAGCTGAAATCAAAGGGAAAGCAACCACATATATTTCACTTGGGCTTTTTGGATATTTTACTGGAATTCACTTTTAATCACATCCTGAAATCAGGTAATAGCTTAAAACCTAAAAGAGGTGTTGAACCCAAACTTTACCATGAAGATCTTCATGCTTGTTTACACATGGATTAATTCATCTGCCCATCTGGCTCTCAGCAGCTGCCCTTGTCCTTGTCCTGTTTAAGTCTTCAGAGCCTAAATATTCTTTGGAATCTAAATTGATTGAATCAAACAACTTATGCTAAAATTTTTATTAAATTGTCACATACATTGTCTGTTGCCTTGGACTGCAAACACTTTGGAGTTGGGGTGGTTTTTTTTCATTAATCGTTATTTTGAATCAAACAATACTCTAGCTTCTGAGTATGTGCATTGAAAACCAGCATAATATATGTTACTGATTGCCAAAAGTATCTGAATCCTCTGTCTTATACCAGCAATAAAAAATGAAGAACAATAAACATTGCAGGAAGCAAGCTTTAAAAAGTAATATTTTAGATACTTATAGTGGCAGCTGAATGGTCACGGAGTGAATTAGCAGAACTCCACGTGAAGGAATTCCCATAGAAAAAACAAATTTTTATGAAAATTTTTTTCTTGATTTTTTTTCTCCGTAAGTCTAGGAAAAATCAGGCTGATATGAAATGAGGTAGAAGTCCAATTCCCATCTCCCCATGTTTATACAATCAACAAAAGTTTGATTTACCTATTTTTTTAAAAAAATAGATCTTTCATTAGGTGGCATACATGTGCATTTATTTCAGAAGAATGACCCTTCACTCCCTCTTTAAAGGCAATCCCTGTGGAGGAAGCTCCTTGGTAAGAAATATAGGCTTCTTTTTGAATGTCAGAGGACAGTATGAGCAACACTGGAGTATGTCTGACCTGTGGTCAGGCTGCTGATGGACTGTCTGGGATTAAACTGGCCACCCATCTAGTTTTGGATCCAGGTACTAGTTTTGTGGGTGCCTTCCTGCACTTGCAATTTTGAAGGTTTGTTTGATTTCCACTGACCTCCTATGGCGATTATTGCTGAAGTTAAAAGACAGCTCTGCCTCACATGTGCAGTATGTGGTGGTAGGCGAGCAAATTAAGAGGGGAAGGGGAATGGAGAAG